>OY757276.1:4453578-4643042 GCA_963584085.1 Pyrausta aurata
AAGCTCAATTTGCAATGGGCAGGGCACATAGCGCGAAGAACAGATGACCGTTGGGGCAGAAAAGTACTAGATTAGAGACCCTTCGACTAAAGGCGCAGCGTAGGGCCTCCACCGACAAGATGGACAGACGAATCTGTAAATGAAGTTTGCGGGATCACTTTGGATACAAACCGCTTGCAAATTGAACGCTGAGGAAAACCGTAAAGGAGGCCTATGCTATATAATGATGATGATGACGAACCTAATAGCCATATTTAGTACCTATTTAATGCGTAAAAATGTTTTTTAACTTGTTAATTGAATCACCAAAAACAAGAAGATCATGAATTGGTCATTAGTAGTCTAATGTGTCAGCAATGTGTAGTCAAATGGTGGCATAAATGTCGATTCAATCTCTCATGCACCCTACAACAATAGCGTTGGAACTCAATACAGACAATCTTATAAATCATACTGATGAAATAACAAAGGAAATATTACCAAAGCAATGGCTGAACAAAAGTTACAATACTAGTTCTGAAGGTATTTAGTTTCAGCGCCGCTCCATTGAATTGTGTAAGGTTGAAAAATTGCCACTTTCATGTGGACGAGAGAAGCGGTTTATTATAAAGATTCATATTTAAATACTTCTCACTGTTAGGTAGGACGTCCACCGGAAAGATGGACGGATAACCTAGTCAGTACAATAACATTTACAATAGCTGGCAAATACGCTGTGGTTGGCTTTATTTGGCGATCGGTAGGATTTCAGAAAAAAGATTGGATACGGATCGCTGACTAATTGTTATTTTGGCAACCAAAATAATTGTCAAGACGTTTTCGTTATGATCATTAGCATAGTCTAACGAGTAACGAGATCAATAGCAATGATATTTCTTTCATTTTACCCCCTTAAGCCCCAAACACAATTTCTTCCCAACAGCGTTTAAAGGACAGGTGTGCACACCAATAAATAATATCAAAACAGCCCAGATACGAGATCATAATCCAGATTTACAGCCGCCAGCAATGATACCGCTTCGCTTATTGCCGTGGACGCAGTTAAAATGTCTCACATAAATTGTTGTGTCCGAGATAGCGCGTTAGTTATCGCAATACTGTGAGCGTATTAGACACTTTATTAATTGAAATCGATATGAAAGGTAAAAAGTTATTACTTACGCACTTTTTTCACAGAAAATTCAGCCATAAAGGTTAGCCGCTCTAATTTTCTGTAGACAGTTGATGCCATCCCATCGAAATGGTGCTTTTCCAGGACCTAAAACTATTGAAATAAAATTATTTCAGTAGTTAAACAGCGTTTTTGTCGATGTCAACGCCGTAAATACATCAACGCGATCGCAAGCGGCAGCCACGCGGCTGAAACTGATTACAAGGATAAAAACTATCACATTTAGTCATATTAGAGCGAGACAGCGGCGTAATACATTCAAGTTGTAACTATTTTTTGACCAACAAAATGTAGTGAATACTCCTACCATACCAGGAATTCAGGCCCGTTCAGTAGTGGACTCACAATTTGTCTTGCAGTCTACTCGTAGCGGACTGCAATGGACAACTTGGCTACAAAAGAACTGGGTGCAACAACAAAACTTCTACTGAATAAAATCAATAAATATTACTTTACAAATCGGGCGTTTTGCTTTACTGTGCCTGTTCGCTCTGGCGATGTAGGAGTATGGTGAAATTCTGTTTAAGGACACCTTACGAATTGACCATCTGTATTTTTGCATCCGTACCTCTGATACATACAAACTCTTTTGTACTAAAATCGGTGATAGTTTGGTTTTTCGTCTTAAGACTGATAAATTGGCAGGTTATTGACAAACCGGCAAAGTGCGAGTCGGACTTGCTCACCGAGGGTTCTGTACATACCTGTAAGTAAAAAAAGAATGTGATATAACTAAAATTTATAACGTGCTATAAAACATTGCTTCATGCCAAATTTCAAGGTCCTCGATACGCGTTCCTGAGAAAAAGGGTCTTGACAGACAGACGGACTATCAACAAAGTGATCCTAAAAATGTTCCGTTTTTTGCTTTAGAAGTACGGAACAAAAAAAAAAGAAAAAGTTATTGTTTTTTTAATTGGAAAATCTTTAAAATATTTTGGGCTAGTCAAAACTGTTTTTGAGTGAACTAAAATACATCAATTACAACATGCAAAGTAGACATAACATCAAATAAAACGGAAATATCAAATCGTGTGTAAATAGGCATTCAAAGAGACGGTTGATTGCCCTTCAAATAAAATTACTGTTATTGCGATAAAGTATTCGGCATGGTAAATATTCGCTATTATGCTGTTATAGTTGAAATTTGAAACAAACAGATGAATACCGTATTTGTATGTGTTAATACAAATCTGTACTAATATTATAGCTGAAGAGTTTGTTTGTTTGAACGCGCTAATCTCAGGAACTACTGAAGAAGAAAGAAAGAAAGAAAGAAAAATCGTTTATTGGTTAACATCACAAACCGACCGATATATAAAAAAAAAATGTTTGATAGCTTATTTATTAGGGAAGGCTTTAGGCTAAAAACATCTCACTGTGACAGGAGGGTTGTCTTTTTGGAAAAGAATGATTTTGACTCAACTTAATTTTTCATAGTGTAATTCAATTCCTTGAGCAAAGAAGGAAGAGGTAACGTCTCAAAAAAAATTGATGTTGAGTCTCATTCGATATGCACATCTTAGAGCAATCCCTTCTACAAGCCGGCTATAAAAGGTGGACATAAACAAAATTCTTTGCCGTTATGGGACACACGTGAACCAAGATTAATAAACGGGGCGAAGACAAACAATAAAAAATACTGACTCAAACCTCAATAGCCATAATCTTTGTAAATACACAGACACACGGGGATTAACGCGATCGCGATAAACATAATTACCTTATGTTTTTGCCTGACGTTTCGATCGGGTTTCACCAATCGTGGTCACAGGCGAACTGATGATCTGCGATTTCTTCACTCCGTTTGCGGGGTAGAATTGTCTTGTTCTACCCGCAAAATATTTATTATTTGCGTACCGCCACCACACACTACACTGACAGTATCCCTATTCTGGTAACCGCTCGACACGTCCGTATTCTGGCGATCACTCGACTCCGAACTATAACGAGGCTGTGTCATTTTAATCACTGGATTCCATGCCGCAGACAGTTTGAAACCATCTTCTCTATTGAAATTTTCATGTTTTTGGATTTCAATCGCTTCACGCACAACTCTCGAATAAAAATGGCGTTCTGTGGAGAGGACTTGCGTTTTGTGGAATTCTATCCAGTGATATGTTTATCGCGATCGCGTTAATCCCCGTGTGTCTGTGTATTTATAATGCAACGCGAAAGTTTAAAAGTGCATAATCTTTGTAGTTGATATTTACTTATACATAAGTTAAGCAGGTACCTACTTATTGTTAGGTAGCGAAGTAAAACGCGGGCACAACGCTCTGTACAGCGGTTTTTTTTTCATTCTACAGAAACCTCAGAACACCTAAATTCAAAATTATCGTATAGTTAAATACTAGTAGAGATTGTTAACTGTCAAAAAAAACAAAGCTCCCATTATGTAATGTGTTATCCTCTTCAGAAAGATACATTTTAAAACAAAGCCCAGATTTGAACGTAATGGTGTACTGCAACTGCATAACGTCATCTATATGAAAGTCGTGTTAGTTACACCACTTATAACTCAAAAACGGATGAACCGATTTAGCTGAAAATTAGCAGGGAGGTAGTTTAGAGCCAGGAAAAGGACATAGGATACTTTTTATCCCGTTAGACGGGGCCGGGGCTGGGATGGATGAGGCCGGGGCGAAACGGTGGGGAGGTAGCTTAGAACGAGGAGAAGGACATAGGATCCTTTTTATCCCGTTCAATGGGGCCGGGGCTGGGGCGGGACGGGGCCGGGGCGAAACAAAGTTCGCTGGGACCGCTAGTTTAATTAATAAAATCGCAAGTCATTTCTCCCAACAGTGTGTCCCAAGAAAATCCATAAAACACACGATCCAAATTCATCTCGGGGAGTAATCGCATAAAATGTATTATCAAGAATGAATCCGACCCGGCACAGTTCCATGATGTTAAGTGACCCCCTTTATGGGCCGTAAAAGTTTTTGAATGCGTGGCATTCTCCTTTCGGCTAATTTTGTATGAGCCATTTACATAATGCCTATGGGGTGACTTCGGAAGTCCAATCCGACGGTATGCTTTTGGCGAATTATTTTATTGAGATATTTCAATTTAGTTTTTTTCTTCTACAACTTGTCTTTGTCTTGTCTTGTCGATAGTAAGGGGTTGCTTGTAGCGTAGTGATAGCAGAGCTTTGGTAATGATTTGAAAAGTTAAGCAATCTACGACGCGGTCATGTTGAGATGGGTGACCATTCCGGCTATTTAAGGGACGTATATAAGAGCATTTCTGTGCACGTTAAGACATTAACCCGGCTAATATCGGTTGATATTAGTCGTTAAGCCTAGTAAGAGGATTTATAAGCGACTTGATAACATCTTACAGCTAGGTTGGCGACTTGCCTTGCAAAAACCAGAAGGGGTTTTGCAGCACCAACCAATCAGCACTGAGCCCGTTTGGCTCAACAAATCATCATTTACTTGAGGCCTTTGCCCAGAAGTGAGATATTTTTCAATTTACTGATGGATGACACAATGTAACGGAAGCCAATAAGAGGCGGTAAAGGCAGTTAGCCGTTGACAGGGTGGAATGAGTCAAAAGTAGCAAGCCAACGGCAGCCGTTGATATTTCAATGGTCACGGCACGGCTATTTAAATAACCATTTTTTTGTTAAAATGAAATAAAAATGCATCATTCAATACTAGAAGTAGAGCTTACACCTGGTCCTTTAGAAACACAACTCCTCGTTGGCTTAGCATCGCTAACCGCTTTAACTAAGCTTAATGCTTACAAGCGCTTAAACCGAGCTTAGTGGTTGGCAGTGGGTTTCATCGCCAGGTCATATACTCGTATTTACCATTTTGAGGATCGAAGTTGAGACTTTCGGTTTAGAGAAAAAAACCAAAGCTGGTCTAGTAAAGTAGTTAAGCGATTAGATTTAATTTAAGGAGATTCAAATAAAAAAGTATAGAAAAGTCTAAAATCTATTATATTTACAATATTCTCCTGCACCTATAACAATCTCCCTGAATGACCCAAAGGTATGACTGGGATTAAATCCTTTTAGCATTAAGTCCACTATTTGTACACTTTTATTTGTGCAATAAAGTTTTTAAATAAGTAAAAGACCATTGCAAACGACAGACATTGGAAATGAAATGTCATTCGAGTGGCATACAGAGGTCCTTTTTTTGTTTTGGCTTTTTATAGGTACTTTCTCTCTTTCTACTTTAATTTTTATTATTTTGGAATAGTTCATAAACGACTGATCAGGTGTTCTTGGTAAATAAAGAGTCGAAAGGGCAATTTAACCTTCGCATATGAAACATAGATCTGAAAGAATAAGATATTTCTTACGATTATCAAAAACCAAACTCATTTTGCAAATAGTCTTACGGAGTCGTAACCAGCAAGGCTTCCATAATTATAAGAGGCAAGTGTTCATACGTGTAAATTGAACTCAAAGAAGCCAGTTGGCGAAACTTCAGAGAGCTTTGCGCAGACCACCTAGTTATTTAGATGGAGCAGTTAAGATAAAACACTTAAAAAACCGGCCAAGAGCGAGTCGGACTCGCGCACCGAGGGTTCCGTACAAACCTGCAAGGTATTTGATATGAATTTCAACTTGATAGCTCTACGCGTTCATGAGGAAAAAAGTAATAAGTTTATATTTATTAAAAAACATATATTTTGTAATGTAACTAAAAATTTAAGGTTTTCGGAATTTTTCCTTTATGTGTGCTATAAAACGTTGCTTCATGCCAAATTTCAAGATTCTAGGTCGACTGGAAGTACCCTTTAGGTTTTGATTCCCTTGCGATTACTTGCGAGTTTCAAAATATGCAGCTTAAATTGCTGTTTCTTTTGATTGCGTTGACATAGAAGTTTGATTTTGTGACAGCTTAAAGGTATTATAGACCTGAGTATTTGGTATGAATTTCAATTTAATACCTCTACGCGTTTATGAGGAAATGGGTAGTAAGTTTAAAATTATTAAAAAATATATATTATGTGATGTAACTAAAAATTTATGGTTTTCGTAATTTTTCCTTTATCTGTGCTATAAGACGTTGCTTCGTACCAAATTTCAAGATTCTGAGTTCACGGGAAGCACCCTGTAGGTTTTGATTCCCTTGCAAGTGTCGAAAATTTGCGGCATAAACGGCTGTATCTTTTGATTGCGTTGGCTTAGAAGTTTGATATTTTCACAGCTTCAAGGGACAGTAGACCTGAGTAATTGATATAAATTTCAGCTTCATACCTCCACGCGTTCCTGAGAAAAAGGGTCTTGACAGACGGACGGACAGACGGACAACAAAGTGATCCTATAAGGGTTCCGTTTTTTTCCTTTTGAGGTACGGAACCCTAAAAAGGGCCAATTTACGATAAGGTCCTATTAAGAATCTGTCAATCGAAGTGCAAGGGCACTTTTTTTCACAAAGTGCTTCGTCGATTTTTTGATTGATTCTCTTAGCAAATGAGTTTTACGAATATGGCGTTTTAAGAATGAAATAATACTTGAGCAAGTTTTTGGATCATCGGCTTAAAGTGCTTTTTGAAGCACTGTTTTAAAAAAGTACCAGTAATTTTAATACAAAAATAACGACAAATTCGGCCTGAACCGAATTTAAATGTGGCAGTAAGTACTTCCAGGTACGGAAAAGCTAATGAAGGCTTGCGGTATCTAAAAAGCAGATTGGTCTAAGGTTCGCGTTTGCTAAATTAATATTTTGCTTTCAAGTTCCATTCTTTGATGCTTCTGAGATGTGTCTCAACTTCTCTCGCTTGGAGTACTTCGGAACTGTTATTGTTGAATTTAAAGCTGCCAACGACGAGTATGGTTAATGTAGAATGAGCCAGGCTGCTTCTGCACTCAAGAGTAAAAGTATAGTAAGGTAGCTTGTGTTGAGCTATAGATTATCAAAGTCCTGGATGATAATGACACTATTATCTCTAACTTGGAGTTTTTATAGTAAAAAAACTCCACCGTCAAGAGCCTAGCTGTTAAATATGACGATGGTGGATGATTTAAAAAAAAAACGTGCCATGATAATTACAAAATTCGAATCAAGTTTGTTTCAGCGGGATATTCATTTGTCATCTCTCTTTTCCAGTGTTGATGGTTAACCTTATGACCCGTTTTTTAATCCGTAGTAATGGTAAAGTTACGTTACCAGCGGTTGAATAATTACGATTGTGTGTGTTTTGAATAATAAACACCTTAACATATGGTCATTAATGGTTTAACAGCCATTTGGTTAAGGTAGATTTTCTTCAAATTTTCAAATTCAAATTCAAAATCTTTATTTCAATTTAGGTCATGAAATGACACTTATGAACGTCAAAATATACAGTGAAAAAAATAAAAATAAATGTGCCCTGAAAGGGCCGAAACATGTCTCCTTATCTTTTGGGCCCTACCAGCGCTTCGAGACAGAACACAGACAATTAGGCAAGTGCTGAGAAGAAACGCCGGAACAAACTCAGTCACCACTAGCTGCCGTAAAATCAATGTCATCAAAGGTAAGTACATCAGTCGGTGCAGGCTGGACGGACCACACATTCGTGTCGTTTAGATAGTCTTGAACCTTATAATAGCCTTTAGACATAAGCGTGTTTTTAACGTGTTTCTTAAATTTATCAACCGGCAATTCGACAAGATTGTGTGGTATATTATTAAAGAATTTTATACAATTTCCCATAAACGAATTACTAGTTTTAACTAATCTGAAGTTAGGAACGACAAGCTTGTGTTTATTTCTTGTGTTATATGGGTGAATGTCGCTTTTCTTCATGAAATTATCTAAATTTTTACGGACGTACATTATATTATCAAAAATTTATTGAGAAGCCACAGTTAATATGTTGATTTTCTTAAAGACCTCTCTCAGGGAGTCACGAGGACTAAGTTTATAAATAGCACGAATGGCTCTTTTCTGCAAAATAAATATGGTTCAATGTCTGTAGCAGAACCCCACAAGAGAAGACCGTAAGACATAATACTGTGGAAGTAACTAAAATATACAAGCCTCGCCGTTACAACATCAGTCAGATACCTAATTTTTCTAACTGCAAAGGCAGCTGAGCTTAGCCTTCCAGCTAGGGCTTCAATATAAGGTCCCCACTGTAATTTTGAGTCAAGTGTAATGCCCAAAAATACAGTCGTAAACAAAACACACACAATCGTAAATATTCAACCGCTGGAAACGTAACTTTACCATTACTATCGATGAAAAAACTGGGCTAAACGTCCATAAAATATTATTTTGTATTTGATATTGAATGCAATTAAAACGTTGATAAGTACCTCGCATGTTTATTCTATTATCTTTGGGACAGTAATAGTAACATAAATTTAGGTAAATATCATAATTATAACTTTAGCAAAGTGTACTCGACAACAACATTATTCTCATGAAATAATATGTTCAATGGTAAACGAATAACAATACATTTATAGTATTAATTCAGTCACAAATTGATCTATCTATGCATTCAAATGTCGGCTCCATACAACACACGTGAACCGTAAACTTCGAACTCGAGTGAGTTTCCTTTCTGATGCAAATCGCATCTTAGACTGGGCTTAAGCCATTGAATAGATCCAAAGGTCAGAAAGGCCATTATACTCCGTTCTATCAAATGTAGCTCAAACTCAAGCGTAAAGTTAACCTGTAAGCATATGAGAGATGGTATTAGTCATATTCCTCCACGCGGGCTCAGTGCGGATTGGTGGAGGGGTGTTTGCAAGTCAAGCGACGAATCTCGCTGATAATTAGATAGGACCTCTGAGTAGGCTAATGACTAATATCAACCGATTTTATCAACAGCTTAACAACAGCTTCATGTGCCTTCCGAAGCACGGTATTGCTCGTGATATACGTCACTTATATGGTCAGAATGGTCACCCATCCAAATACGACCGCGCCGTAGGTTGCATAATTTTGGTATCACTAGCAAAGCGCTGTCATCACACAGTTAATAAAGATACAATTAAAAGTAAAAAGGCACATGAAGAACCATGTAGGTGTAGGGAGGCCCGTGTATAACGGGCAAATCATAAACATAAAAATATGTACATTTTAAGCGTCTTATCGCTTAAAGCTAATCTTTTCAGCGCCTGAAACCTACATTATCGTAAGCAGGGCATATCGAAGCACCTTAACCTACTTCCGCAAAAATCAGCCAAGCAGGAAACTGGATTTTCGCATGGGTGCCCTAGCACACTCAGTATGAACCTTAGGAATCCTGAGCCGTTAAAATCATACAAGAAATTTGTAAAAAAAAATGACGAATTCAGTCAAATCTGTATTAGCAAACAAAGGTTGGAGCATGTAAGGTTAATGAAAGGCCAACTTAACAACCGATTAGTCAATTTTAGGGGTGCGAAATGGGCTAAAGCTGCAATCACAACACAGAAGACCGTCTTAAGTATAAGTAAATTGAGAGGAAAAAAAACAAACACCACATGTGGCATGCTAAGAGGATTCGGAAAACTCTTTATTTTTCGTTTATATTTCAAATCTTTACTTACACATAATTTTACTATTTAAATTCCAATATATGCTGAAAATACTTAGCTATCTCAATGCGGTGATCGTGGGGTTAGTCTCTATCTTAAACAGACTTATTTTTCAATTGAAATTGGTATTGTTTTTTATATCTACAGTCATTTTATAAAACCCTTCTATTGTCTTTTTTGTAACCATTTGAAAACCACTCGCAGCTTTCAATACAAAAATCCAGTGTGTGCAAACAGTGGGAATAAAATCGCACAATCGGTCTGCACAAAGCGCCGATGGCACCGCAAACATTGTCAGGACATGCTGTGGGTTAAAACCAAAGAATATAATAGGTAGAGTTTAGAAGAGTAACATTGAAACGTGCTTATTATTTATATTTAATGCCTAACTTAACAATACTTTCGGACGTTGAGTATCCTACAACATTGATGGAGTGAGGCGGCCTACGCGAGACAGATTTCATTTGTAAGCAATCCAATTTCTGATTGGCCTAGTGATACAGGCATTCACTTGGATAAAGACAATAAAAAACTAAATAAAATTGTTCTTTTAAGGCATTACCTAATAGTAAAATACTAAAAAAATATGCTCTTACATCAAATATTGAATCTATTTTCGGTTCTTTTAGAATTAACCTACTACATTCATTTATAGCTAATAGTATTTAGTTTTTTAGTTTATTTATTTAGTTCTTAGTTGATTTTCAAATTCAAAAGTATTGAGTTACAGCATTAAATTAATAAATAACACTAGCATCTACTCGGCGGTGGCTTGAGTCTACTTTGTGGAATGAACCACGACTTAGTAACTAAAAGCTTGAAAAAGTCATAAAAATTAAAATTACTGACTACTCCCCCGATAGTAAAAGATTTACTCACATCCGACCCGTTACTAATATCACGTCTTTCTCTTCCGGTCGCTGCCACATTTGTTATTCTCAACTACCCACATTTGTCGACAACGGCCATCGATCATGCGCCGTTTATTTATGTGCATCTGGATTGGGGGCCCATTTTTTTAACCCTTGTGAAACGAAATAAAACTTAAAGGGGAATTAGTTAAAAATAGTAAAAACTTAAAGCATTGGGCCAAAAATTTCTTAAACGTAAACTACAACGTTTATGGATAAATAACTTGGGCCCTCAAACCAGATGGTGGCGTAGTCCAAATCTCAGTAAGTACTATCTCTGGTTTAATCATTTTTATTTAAGAATTTAGTTAAGAATTTCTTACATAGTTTAAGAAATTCCCAAATCTGTAGCACATCACATTACTGATTTATGGCGGTATATCTAGGGCCCTCACTTTGTTATTGTCTAATCCGTAAAACATGAATTTAACCGAAGAAAAAAAATTGCAACTATTACAAATGTTACTTAGATACCCTCTGTGAATTAGTTAAAAAGAAACAATGACTCAAAAGTTAATTGTTAAGAAGTACATGAAGGTCAAAACGTCTGAACTGAGAGCCCAATATTTTTGGCTTTACTGACTAGGCACAACGTCATAGAATAACGAAAATTAGATAAGGTTTTTAACTTTTTCTTAACTAAATTTTAACATATCAATTGTTCTCCTAAATATTATACTTTAAGAGAACATTTATTTTCAACTTTTTCTACGTTAAAAGTTTGTAGGGTAGATACGATTTGTTACTTTTATGGACTGATCAGTATGTACCCTCATACTTAGCTATTTTTAAGCAAATAACAGAGAACATTTATTTTCAACTTTTTCTACGTTAAAAGTTTGTAGGGTAGATACGATTTGTTACTTTTATGGACTGATCAGTATGTACCCTCATACTTAGCTATTTTTAAGCAAATAAGTAAGTATTTGTTGTTTGAACTATCAGAAGCGATTGTGTTTTGTGCAGTGCGATAATTAAATATCTTAGTCAATATTTTATCGGTGTTTCTGTTCCGTGATATCGAAGTAAGTGCTTAGATCATTTTAATATAGTATTTTTCATTTGAATAACCTGTCGTGTTTTATTACTATGTTAAAAATGTAGGTTATTCCTACTTTTATGGTTTTAAGTATACTTTTACTATTCTTAAATATTTATATATTTACTACTCAACAGAAAGCGAAGCTATGAAAAAGAGAGGGAGGAAACCCCAAATAGATAGAAAAACACAAAAGGAATTATTTAAAAAATACGCTAAAGAATTACGAAAATCTAATGTCAAATATAACGACCCTATCTTCACATTTATGGCCGAAGAACTAGGTGGCAAAATGACACCAATAGCATTGTATATGTCATTTAAAAAATATTGCAAAGATCCAACCGATTATGACGTCGAAGAAAAACAAGATCAAACACCAGACAATGTATCGGCAGATGGTACTTCTACTATATCAGAAGATGTTATAAATGCAAGTCGCAGTTCAGTTACTTCAATTCCAGCTGTTTCAAAAGATGAAAACATTAAATCAATTGGCCAGAGTAAAATATTTACATTTGACATAGATGTATATGATTTAAAAAAAATTACACCTTTAATTGCGTACAAGAAAAGAAAACACGGTTCGCTTCGGACATATAAAACTTTACCAAAGTATAAATGGTCTGATATGATTAAAAAGAAAATATGGCAAAATTCAAAATTGCGTTGTACGTGGATTTTGAGAAAAAGTAAAATTCAGAATGACTGCATTAAATTAAAAGGTCATTGTAGTCAGTGTCCTGCAAATATTGAAATATCTACTTTAAAAAAAACTGAGAAAGTACAGACACTGTTGTGTAGCATGCAGAACATACAAAAATCAATCAAACATAAAGTATTAAAAAAATCCAAACTAACACCGTACACAAGACATCAAATAGCCAAAAACTTAAAATACAAACCAGCTATTTTGGTACGCCATGAAATGGCTTCAAAACTGATAACTACTGAAGACCATGAGAATATTGAATCGCCAGTGTTGCCGTCCATTTCCGCTTTACGACAAATTAAATCAGAGTCTAAAATTGGAGAGTTGTATGATGCAAATCCTTTGTTATCGCTAATAATTATGGCAAAAACTTCGGATTATTTAAACAGTATTCGTGAAATTCAAATTCATCCACATTTTTATATCCATTATTGGACAGATAAAGAAGTTAAATATTATAACATGTATTATAATAAATTTGACAAAGTTACCATTACTATTGATGCAACGGGCTCTTTTTGCGAGACGATTCACCTACCCGATGGCACCCGACTTACTAAAACAATGTTTTTATACGTCGGACTAATAACTGCTAATGAAAAATTTAAATCAGTCCCTATTCTTCAAATGGTAACAGACACGCACAGTGCAACATCTATCTCCAATTGGTTAAAAAAATGGGTGAATGGTGTAACTAACGTGCCCCACGAAGCAATCACTGACGATTCCTCAGCTTTGCTATCCGCTATCACTCAGGCTTTTACATCGCATAAAAGTACAAAAGACTATATTCACCACCTTTTTGCAGTTTTGGAGGGAAAAACAAGAACTTTACCTGCTACTTTTATAAGGCTTGACACTAGCCACTTCATAAAAACACTACATAATTTACCGTGTTTTAAGGATGACATAGAAAATCGTATAAAATATTTTTATATACGCTGTATACTGATGATTAAGAAATGCGAAGAGTACGATGTAGCAAAACAGATAATTGAAGATATTGTGAAAGTATGTTTAGGGCAATACAACGATAGCGATATATCTGAAAAAGAAAAGGTTGTTGAAGCAAAAACACGCCTTAATTCATTTACAGATGTGATTGATACGGCTAGTAAAGCAGCAGATGATGAAAAAAAAATTATTTTTGAAGAAGAAATGAATACAATCGAAAGCATTGATTTTATGATGTGGTTTGACCGCTTAGTCGATGCCAATAAAAAAGACATAATAGAGAGAAACGTAAATCCATATTATTATCCTCCCTTTTTATCTACACTAAAGAGGTTATTGTATAAACTGCCGCTATGGTCAAACTTATTGTGTCCCTTTTTCAATTCACCAAATTTTAATAAAGCTTCATCCTCATCAGCGGTAGAGAGCTACTTTAAAACTTTAAAGAATCTTATATTTAAAACAAAGATTTCGAGACAGAGAATTGACCAATTTATTAAAACTCATTTGGAAAATTTAGACGGAGAATTAAACATTGCTGTAAGCGATTTGGGTCAAAACATAACTAACAAAAGAACTCCGCTACCAAAAATTGCCAGAAAACGAAAAAGTAATAAACATTTACAGAAAACAGCAAAAATTCCTAAATGTAGAAGTCGACAAATATTTTCTAAAGACTCGATATTTTCTGACGAACCTTCGTTTAGAGAGAATTGGAGAGGAAAAAATGTTGAAGAAGCCAACCCAATATCAGAAAAAAGTTATATACAATTTATGAAAAATGGTAGTTTATGCAATTCTGTCCGTGACGGTGAAAATGAAACTACATTAAGGAAAACGTGTGGCCTAGACTCCGTATTGTACCTTTTATCTTTAGGATACAATACAAATCAATGTTTCAAAATAGGTATAATTTCATAAATATTTCGATAGCAAGATACATTCAACATTTATCTGATAGTCAATCACCACATCAAGACCTATATAAAATGAGATCTCATATAGCACTTGAGTATTTCAAAAAAGCGAGAGAATGTAATGTTATCAATGTTGATTGTGCTTGTAATGTTACCTTTATATTTGAAAGTATATTATTGAATTATATTTACAGTGCAGTTTTCACAAAACAGTGTTTTAACGAAGCGTGTACCTCAGACAAGATATTCCGAAAGGTGCCGTTCTTGCCGATCAATATAGATCTGATTAAATTTTTTGGGTTTTCTTGTCTAGAACAAGCAATTTGTATTGGGGATGACAATAGTACCTGTTTGTCATGTAAATGTGTAGGAAATTCATATTACGAGCTTTCTGATTTGATCTCCTTTGATTTGAATGGGACTGATGCAGTTAGTTTAAAGGAATTACCTGAAACAATCAGTTTAAAAGAAAAATGTTTTAAAATATTAGGTGTCATTGAGTATGTCCCCTCGTTGAAACCGGCTGATATTGGTCATTACAAAGCGCATGGTTTTGTGAACGGCCGCATAGTTTGTTACGATGATTTAATGCTTAGATTTTACAATAGTAGAGTAGAACAACCGATATTATTACACATTCTGACGTACGGTTTGGCTACTCCTAATATTGAAAAATAAAGAAAAAAAAAATAACAAAGCAAAGTTTAATTTTAAGTTTATACATAGGTAAAGAGAGTTAATCCTCTCTAAACATATAGAAGTAAATAATGAGAGTTAAAAAAAAATGTCTCGCGCTTCGGTCACTCGCAATTACTTTTTAGAATATAAGACGATTTTAAGGTCCATTTGTGTGAAACTGAAGTAAATTGTTTTTTTAATTGTACTAATCGTGTTTTATTTATCAGAATGATATTATTTCATTTGCGTATTGTGACGTCTCTGGTGCTATCGTGATCCGTAGACTGCGCTTTACAAAAATTAAACCGCTAAAAAAGTGACTAAAAGCTTAACGCATTTGTCGTTTATTTAAGAGAAACAGTTTCTTTTGGAGACTGTGTATGATGTGCGAAGACAGTTGGTGCCGTAAGCTTGACATCATGCACCGACTCCAAAAGAATTTGTTTCTCCTAAATATACCCTAAGTTTACCCTAAATATACCTGACTAAACTAATATAAAAAATCATCTCGCTACGACTTCTCGTTTTCAAAAAATCCTGAGACAAAGAGATATCACATACGTCATACAGTTCGAATTGATTACCTTCTTTTTTTTTAAAAAATATACATACTGTGAGAAACTATGGTCACCCTAAATTTTTTTCTCTTACAGAAAGTTTAAAGTTTTTTTTCTCATAAAATATGGCGTTAAGAAGAACGGACGATATGTTACAATTTAATTAAGAAATAGTTAAAGAACCTTATCGTATTTGCGTTATTCTATGACGTTGTGCCTTGTCAATAAAACTAAAAATATTGGGCTCTCAGTCCAGACGTTTCGACCTTCATGTACTTCTTAACAATTAACTTTTGAGTCATTGTTTCTTTTTAACTAATTCACAGAGGGTATCTAAGTAACATTTGTAATAGTTGCAATTTTTTTTCTTCGGTTAAATTCATGTTTTACGGATTAGACAATAACAAAGTGAGGGCCCTAGATATACCGCCATAAATCAGTAATGTGATGTGCTACAGATTTGGGAATTTCTTAAACTATGTAAGAAATTCTTAACTAAATTCTTAAATAAAAATGATTAAACCAGAGATAGTACTTACTGAGATTTGGACTACGCCACCATCTGGTTTGAGGGCCCAAGTTATCTATCCATAAAAGTTGTAGTTTACGTTTAAGAAATTTTTGGCCCAATGGTTTAAGTTTTTACTATTTTTAACTAATTCCCCTTTAAGTTTTATTTTGTTTCACAAGGGTTAAAAAAATGGGCCCCCAATCCAGATGCACATCGTTTATTTTTATAATTTCCCCTTGTTTCGTCGGATTCCGTGATTTATAACAAATAACCCGCCGTCAATGATGTATGGACGGATTGAGCCCATCAATCAGTAGGCGTGGATTGGCTTGAGTTTAACTGCTAGGCTGTGTTCATATAGGCTGGTAATTGAATCAGTAAATACATGAAATCATCATGTCGTCCATTTTTATAAAAAATATATTAATTTAATTTTAATGTAATTAATACGACATTGTGATGATAATACTATAATCCTTACTTAATAATTTGATAAGTTTGTAAAATATTTGCATGCTATTTCTGATAGCTGGAAAAGCTGAACTGTAATATAATAAACATAACACCCACAAAAATGTACCCTTTTCCAAAGGCAAATAAAATATTCATTTCATTTCATTTTATTTCATTTCATTTCATTCCATATCGTGTCCGGCAAGGGAGACTTCTACACATGAATGTGGGTACTAAACAGTGCAAGAACTTTCTAACATTTTAAAACCTCCACATAAATATATGAACAAACTTACCATTAAATTAACAAAAAGAGGTACATTTCTCGAGCGATTATTTGCCAAGTACACAGTAACGCAAAGAACTCACGGCGCGATTTCCACCCGCGCCCGCCGCGGTTGCGCGCCCGCAGCTTCTGTAGAATGCAGATTTGGATGTAAAAAGTTAAAAATAAACTTACGATGCGGTTCACGCCTGCGGTGAGCGCGGGTGAGAACCGCGTCGTCGCGCGGTTGGGTTATTGCCCGCCAGAGGCCTTACTCTGGACACAAAACCCGATCTAATGGTTGTAGCCATCCCTGTTACTCATACCAGGCCGTGTATGCGTGTGACAGAGATGGCTATATTCATTGGATCGGTTTTTGTGTCCAGAGTAAGGGGGCAGGTTTGCGATCAGAAATCGCAGCCGCAGCAGCTGCGAGGCCGCAAAAACTGGCGGGCTCGTGAGTTCTAAAAAAAACGATTTCCCGCGGCCGCGGCGGGCGCGGGTGAAAACCGCGCCGTAAGTTCTTAGCCTAAATAAGGATAAAATTTAAAAGTGAGTAATGCACTTATTTGTGGTAATTTTTGTTTTGGTGTGAGCGGTACTATATTTTCTGTGATAAGGAAGTTACGGGTTTAGCTATAAAAAAACTAGAAAAAAAATGTGATGAGCTTAAATTATAATAAATAATTAAGTGAAGGTTACCAATTAAATAAATTCTGTGTCAATTTCGTTTCGAACATACTTCAAATGTAAAATAGAAGGAGCACGGAGACTTTTTTTAAATAAAAACCATTTGGAGTTATATGTACGCACCTTAATTCCATCGTGTAGGTAATACTCTCATTTATTTGACCTGACTGATTTTGGATCTTTGTTAGAGCGTGCTTTAGTATATTCCTCTTTTCAATTTAGCCTAGAAATTGTGGATCGTACTCAGTATAAACACGGTAAATCGTGTGAATATGTACCTATTAAGTTTAAAATAAAATATATTGTATTTTTAAGTACTTAAAAGCTTTCGCAAATTTTGTTAAAAATTATCGCTCACTTGCCTCGTTTGGAAAATCTGCATGTTTTATGCGTTTCCCTTTTTTCATCAAAAACCTTTCGTAAATATTCATCTAACAGATATTTATAGTGTCTAATTCGATTTAGCGCAGAAAATTTAATTGAAAATGATACTTCACTTGGCTATTTTAATTAATGCACATGTTTTATACATCCTTAGCTTTTTTAACAAAACCTAGCATATCTTACAAAATATCAATCCTATAGCATTGTCTCATTCGATAAAGCGCAAGAAAAAACATTTAAGAAATGTGCATTATTTACAATGAGGTCCATCTTTTGTGTGTATATCCTTTGGGAGGCGGAAGGATACCTAAATTTTGGTAGGAATCGGCAGATCCTGATTCCTGGTGCCAAGATTGTTATTAGCAAAGGTTTTATTGATGTAAATATTTTTCCGCCAAAATACCCTACTTTTCTTGAGCTAAACTTAAAATGATGAGGTATTAAATTGGTTAAAAAAAATGGGTGAGGAACTTCATTCAAATTGAGTGTACAATAAGAAAATATCAAATAAAACATGAGTCTAATTTGCCAGCGTCATATTCAAACGCGCAGATCCTTCAAACAAGAATTTACTCGCTCGCAAAATACATTCTTCGAATTGAGCACGGTCTGCCGCCCTCAACATGGAAGCTTCTAGAATCGTGACAGTCTGCGACAAATGTGCCTTTGATATTTTCAATTTTACGCAGCCTCGAAATGGCGAATGCCGACCTTAATGCCACTCCATAAGGGCATACACAACAGATTTCTACTTCAGTTATAAGATGCAGAAAATGAATATGCTTTTAAGTTTGCTTGTTTGTTGTTTTCAAGTGTCTTCGGAGATAGTATAGATGCTGCGAGCTTTAGTTTAGCCACTCAGATAATTTTATTATGACGTATTCTATAGGAAATTGACAAAGTCAGAAAGATTGATATACTTTCCATACATATTGTTTTAAAATTGAAAACGTCACAATAAATGGCATTACCTCGGCGGCTTATTACAACAATGAGTAAGAAACGTTTGCAGAAATATGATGCTTTTGCTTATTAATGTAATTGAAATACTAAAGCCAATAAAGTCAACTTAAACTTCAAGTGAAACAAACTATAGCAACTTAGCTTGGTACTTAATATCTTAGATCAATATTTTTAATGCTGAACAAATTTAGTAATAAAAATTATTAAGATGTGATATTACAAAAATATTTACCGATCAGCTGGTTACCAACATTATAAAATTCGTTATTTTGTTTGTGATATAAAATTTAAAATGCAGTATTTTTATCAAAATTAATGGTTTACTTTGTAAGTCATAACGTTTCTAGGAACTAGCCTAAAACATAGTGAAAACCGAAATAAAAATCCGCTTTTACCGTGAATTGCGGTCTGAATGTAAATTTTATTACGCTTAATGAAAATTTATATGGCCGTGGTAAATTTAGTAAAATCTGAATTCTGACTGCTAGTTCAGTAATTGAAAGTAGTTGTCGCTTTGAAATTGGGAAAGGTGGAAAATAATACGTTTCGAACTAATTATTATTGGGTAACTGGAATATAAATGGAGAGTGTGCAATTGGCTGTATTTTAGCTAGTAAATTAACAATTAAAATTATAACGTTATTTTGTTATTTTTTTCTCTAAATCCGAAGAGGTTAATAAATATTAATAGCTTGTTAGAGACAGCGTTAAAACTGATTTTGATTGATTTAAACAAAAAGAGAGAAACGATGGTTCTTATCTCAAAAATCAGTAAAAAAGTGATAACAGTGTGGCGCGGTTTTGCTACTATTATAATTGTTAAAGTTTGTGAGGATAGATGTGTGGATGTTTGTTACTCCCTCACGCAAAAACTACTGAATGGATTTTGATAAAACTTTACAATGATATAGTTCATACACTGGATTAACACATAGGCTACAATTTCTAATGATATGTAATAAGATACATACAATATTACGCGGGTGAAGCCACAGAGATCAACTAGTACTACATAAATATTCTTCAAAGATCTATTACACATTTTTACCTGAGACGGTGCTGTAAAGGCCCGTCTACATCAACTGAAAGCCGATAAGGCTCGGGTTCCTGAGTTATAGCTGCTCTAAGATATACCAGTAGATTGTTTTACCCTTCTTTTGATATATACCCCCTTATATTGGGACGAGATTTCCCTTTTGATTTATTTCCAGGGGCGTCCAGCTTTTTGAGAAGTCAAAAAGGAAGCGTAAAAAGGTTACAATGGATTCCGTATGGTAAGAGTTTTAGTAGAGTTATGGTAGCATATTGGTTTTATTGGTAATAAGATAAGGTTTTGATGTTAAACGAAAGGATGTACCTTTTTGTTGCCAAGACGTGTAAAAAGAGGTGATAAAATCAAGCAAAAAGTATTCCGACTTCACGCCAGGCGAAAAAGGAAAAAATTGCGTAAAAAACGAATTTCTATTTATTTGTTATTTGAATTTATTGGTGAAAAGCACAAATAATAAAAGTAGTGTCAGTCAGGTGAATCAATAAAGTTTAGGAAACAAAAGGTAGTGCAGTTTCTAGGATGTAGGCAAGCTAAGGAGTGGAACTCGCTGCCGGCAGAAGTGTTCCCTGGCAAATACAATAGGACGTTTTCAAGAAGAGAATGAATAGGTTGTTAATAGGCAGACATGGTGCATCTTAGAGGCTACATTGTCACATAACATCAGGTGCAATAGTGTCTGGCTATCTAATATTAAAAAAAGCTTGAATAATAAATGGCAAGTTCACTTAAAAACATTTTGGAAACATCTTTGTATTTATAAGTAAACAAACACAATTTCGTGTAAAAATGGGGGCAACTTGCGTGACCCATTGTCATAAAAAATAATGAGATCGCTTAAATATATGTCTACTCTTCAGGGATTTCATACTACGCTTTCATTCACAAAAGTTTTTTTCTTCGGAACAAAACTGTTACACTGATATTAAATGAATATGAAGCGCTGTTAATACTTAGACTTAGATGCCCAATGGCATTTTAACTTCTCTCAAGAAACTTGAAATTCTTATAGTTTATTTTTGTTTTTTAGTGTTTTGTCACCATACAAACTTAATAATATAAATTGCTCTTGTAAGCAACTGTGACTCTGTGACAGACGAGGAATTGAACCCCGTGTTTTACGCTATCCGGGTGTATGCCTATTGTACCTTGAAATGCTTAGCCGTTAAATCTCCATACGGAAGAAAGAACACGAGCGATGATTAAGTTAGGTCATACTAAGATTTTGCATTTGGTCTTTAAAAGTACTAGGGGATCATAAAAGTAAAATTCAAAAAAGTTATGCAAGATATAAGTTTAAAGTCTATTTAAATCGACTTGATGATTTTGAAAAACCTAGGTATTTTTTTCATAAGGTCAAACTATGATTTCCGTAAAAAAAATATATATTTTATAACGGACTCCTAAAAGCTTAATTTGAGTGATGTACCAAAGGTTACAAATACTGTTGATGTCTTCGAGCTTTATGAAAGAGATACGCCATGTTTTCCTCACGTAACATGTTTTGAAGCGTTTAGGAAACGATTGGCCTGTGAAAACATGTGATATGTTCAGTATCGAAACTAACTTATGGCTTCGAACTGAGTTCATATTTAGACACCCATACATTTTTTGGTTTCCTTTGATAATCTTTATGATAAACGTTGATGAGCAGTTTTATGAAATCCGTCGATTGGGTTTCATAGTCCTTTTAAAAAAATAACTATAGTCCTTTAAAAAAAACAATAGTTTTAGCTTAACCCATTAAGTTGGGCCACGGGAATAGGCCTCCCAAAAATAGCCGATAGCTTTTTAAACTTTTTAAAAGATTTTTTAACTTATTTTATATATTCAAAGTTAAACGCAACTTTATATACCTTTGGTAGTGTACCTGATTAATGATTAATTTGGCACACGGAGCCTTTTTTTATGCTGAAAAAGTTTTTTAAAAAGTGCTTTTTATCACGTCAACCCTGCCGAATAACCTTTGGCTTTGAAAGATTTTTTGTTCAACACAAAGCATTTTTGACGGGAGTTTACGGTGATTGGCATTTATACCTGACTAACATTTTAGGGATCTGTTGTGTTCGTGCGTGATTTAAACACTAATTTTGTAATAATTTAAAAATAAAGATACTAAGAAATGAAAAAAAAGGGAAAGGTATAGGACACATGATATGACTCACAGGATCCAACAATGGAGTGGTCCCGCAAAACTGGACTGCCGTTGGAAACGGCCCTTACAGTGTGTACTAGATATAATGTCGAGATTTTTCATAGGCAAAGTTTACATTGAAGAGAATGATAAATGGTATCGAAGTGTATGGAAAATTCTGGATGCTGAATTTCAGGGCTTCGTGCCTTTTTTGTTAGTATCGTTTGTGGTCTTGACTAGAGCTATTGTTTGATAGATTAATAGATAGATATATTTTTTGGTTTTTATTGATTTAAAAAGAGAGCATAGTGAATTTAATAAAAGCTAGCCACAAAAAAAAAATGTTATTTAAAGTTTTAAATGATTTTGCTGATCGTAAATACATAATGTAAAAACTCATTGTCACAGGAATAGTAAGAAACAACATTTTAAAAGTTTATTGTTACGGGATTGCTACCATGTATCTTATTTTTCGAGTTCCCGATATTTCGACACTTGCAAGTGTCATAGCCGGTCGAGACTCGATAAAAAAATAAGCTGTCAATCAGTGTGTGTGACGTCTTATGTCACGTGACATCACACGCATGCGTGGTGTCGGATTACACTTACGTAAACACACGTAACTTCTTAGAAGGACAACCGATTACAATTCTGTAAAGAGGGTATTGTGACTGAATGTTATGCCTATACTTGTGTCAAAACAATTTAAAATTTAATGCGGGTAGTTATTTTATAATGAGCCATAATAAAACAACTACCCGCCCATAACGACAACATTTGTTATTGTTGTCGTAAGTACTAAAATAATGACGTAATATAAATAATCTTTCAACCGAAATCGTCTACGAACCGCAAACATTCAATCCACACACAAAAACACGCATATGTAGAATGTTTATTTTCAAGTATCACCACTTGAAATTTCGAGAGTCAAGTATCAAGCCCCTAACAGTCCATGGTCACTATTGTTGCCAAGTGCCATACTCCTTAAAGTTGTTGTTTTCGGCTGTTTTTGGTGCCTATTGTGTAGGATTCGGTCTCATCTATTAAAAAAAGTCAACATAGCTAAGATCTGATCAATAATACCGCCACAGTACGAGTTTGAAACACTCCATAGGCGAGACCACCCGCCGGCGTGTGGTTGGGCCTATCGGGTCAGAATGTGTCAAATTTGTTACCACCCGCCGGCGTGTGCCACGGTCCCCAACCGGATAGTGGTGACCATGTTAGTGTCAATTGTAAGGTTTGGAAATTCTACCGCGGTGAAAAACCAATTTATCACAACTACGAATTAGTGTAGTAGTTAAAATATTATGTTTGTTTGTAAAATCTAAATTACATACACAAACAGTTAACCTTCAAACTATCCTCACAATACAAGGACCCATAATTTATAATTCTGTGCGTGCCATTCGTAATCATGTTGACAGTCTAAGATAGCTTTACATTGCCTCCTCTATAAACGCTGTAATTTCGCAAACAAAAGTGTTAATTGAACAAATTAACAATCTTAATCCTTCGTGAAAGGGCGACGTCTTAAGTCTGAGACTTAAGACTAATTATTATTATTTTGAACGCAGTAAGCTCAACCATTCTGATGTTAATAAGTCCTGCAACGCTTTTGTTTGCGCAAATGAATTATTTTCTTGACTTGTGCATTATAAATAGGGATATTAAGGACGAAAATACTGCTTCACTTGGTGTTCAAATCGTATAAAGTATTTTTTTATTAATTAAGCCGCATTATACAATTTTTTGTATACAATATAATGTAATGATCATGTAAAACTATGACGACGATGTTGATGAATATTGAATTTTGTTCTGAAATTCATCATCATTCTCTTTGAAATTCATGTTTTATCTTAAACTTTCAACTCTTTAACGATTTTCATGAAATTTGGATAAAGGGAGTTTTGGAGGAAAAAAATCGATCTAGCTAGGTTTAATTTTCAGGAAATGATTTTATCGCCGTATTTTTAGGCATTGGAATAGGATTTAGATGTTATTAGGATACCTACAAAAGACAAATCTTTGCGTTTTATGATTTTATTTTTGTTTTATCAGTGTTTACTGCTTTTTTTCAACAAAATACCGAGTAAAACTCGCTCACCCAGATATTTTCCAACATTTAATAAAATAAATACAATATGGATAATTAGGGCCATATTTCAATTTCCACTATGTTCTTGCATAAAAACATGAATATAAGCTTAAGTATTTCAGTACACTTTTGGGTAATACTTTTATATTTCAAAGGGTAGCCTCCTCAAGTAATAAAATAATAACTTTTCTATTACTTCTGGCCAAGTTGCAAATTGGTGCTCAGTTAATCATTCAGGCCCCCATCCCGGGGGATTCTTAGCAAAAATGTCGACTAAATCCCTTTTAATTATGATAATCTCAAAAGTCTTACGAATTAAAATGAAGTCCGAAAAATTTGTGAGTCGCACTCGGGATGAATATTTTAATACTGTCATATTTATCTACGTTAAATTTAATTTGAGTAGATAGCGCAATGTACGAAAGAACCGTAGGTACAGTTACTGACACACAACTAATGACTTGTTTTTATTTTGTTCGAATTGATTTGATTTCTTGAGTAAATCTAAGAGGTATAGATAGATGTTTCACCTAATAAGCAAGTGCGAGCCAAACTTGTGTCTGAATAATATGCTCGTTCTTACTATTTGCGTGAGTTTAGGAACACTCAACCACTCATCGATAGGTTAGGTACTAGTGCAAGTGCTTTTGGTTCGTGTTAAAAAATAATTGTCTGAAGCATCTAAATGTAATTTTTAGGACACTTCCTTGGCTAGCAGGTTATGTGAGATGAAACGTTTGAACCTTAAAAATTTTGTATTAAATATCTACCACTAGCTGTGCCCATGACTTCGTCTGTATTACACTGCAAAAGTTACTTTTCAACCCCCTTTTCAACCCTTTTTTCGCATTAAAAAGTATCCTATGTCCTTTCTCAGGCTCCTAGGCTATGTGTGTGCCTAGATTCATTTAAATCGGTTATGTAGTTATGGCGTGAAAGCGCGATAGACAGACAGACAAAGTTACTTTCACATTTATAATATTAGTAAGGACTAGTAAGGATTAACGCCTCACGGATCGCCACGATCACGAACGCCAAAAGAATGCTGATGGACACATCTGTGATGAATTGAAGGATACCAAAAATAATAATACAGTAACTCACTTTTAGCTGATTCCTCCTTCAATAGGCATCCTTGCACAAACACAATATTCACTTTTGCACTGACTTTTTGGAGACAACCGTCTCCGTTGACGGCCAAGAATGAACTGAGTTCCCACCATTAGCGCCATGTGAAATGTCAGTTCAATCACTATTAATCAATTGACGTTCTTTTAGTCAATAATGTTATAATCATGTAAAAGACTTTTAAAAAATATTTTAATATTTCGAATAACAAAATATTCCTTATTCAAATATCGTATGTATTTTTATTTCTTTTGCAATTTATAGCAAGTGATAAAAATAAATGCTAGAATTAACCTTCTGCTTTTAAATTTAACGGAAACCGTCAAAAAAATTGATTGCAGAAATAAACCTTCTGTTTGTGTTTTAATTGTGTAGATAACCCGCTTTATGGTAAGAACTTTATTGAAGCAGTTGAAGTGTTAATACCGCCGGGATTCTAATTGCCCAATTTCATTGATAAAGTTACTCGTTTCTGGGAAAATGCAAATAAGTCCGAATTAGATGTTCCCCTCTTACGCTTTACTACGTAAGATAGCTACAAATACGCGAATTTATGTTGAGTTCGGAGAGTAATTTCAGTAATGGTTGTATTACAGTTTTGACGATATTTTTTTTGTCTGATCGACGATATTTTGTTCACATAAATAGCAATTAGAAAATAAAAATACATGAGAATACGTGAAATAACTAACTAACTAATGAATAACTTATATGTACTTCCATTTTATTATTTCCTTCAAAAGAAATCAATTAACGGACCAAGATAAAGGTGTATATTATTTAACGATTCACAAGAAAATTCTGCGATGAAAGTACTTACACAGTGTCTAACGTTTTTTTAAATATTCAAAATTATTATTTTCCATAATTGTCACCCCTAACTTACTAAGTTGCTTAAAATTATCAATATACAACCTAAAAAGAACCCAGAAATTGTTTTTAATCAATTGAAAGTTGATGCGGCAATCCAAATGCATATTATTAAATATTCAAATACCAAACCCAAATGCTAAGAGAATTAGTGCACCTTGCCACAGTCGGTTACCAAGGCCACATATCAAGTAATTAGCGCTTGTCAACTTGCCAAGGTTTACTCGTTCGCGTGTAGACCAGGAGGCGACCGACAAAAACATACCTTAGTAAAAACTAGCAATTTTATGAATGCAAAAGTAGCTGGAAGTGAAACGTAAAGCCCGCCACACCTCAGCAAAGCCATGGCAAGTAGCCAAGCTAGCGCTAGCCATCGACATTAGGCAAGCAGCCACTTATCAGCCGCTTTTCCCCACTACGAATTCCGCTAGCCTGTGGTGGAGGAAGCAAGCCTATATAAGCGCCGGACAGCTCAGTCAAGCTCTCTTGAATGCCGTAGTCACGAAATAAGCAGCAGAAACTCGACTACAATGACAACGACTGACTGAATAGATATTTGCCTGGCAAAAGCTACCCATTGAGGGGACATTTCAAGACACAAGGAATAGAATTTGACTAGAGACTAAGTACTATTATTTAGACTGCATCCACATAATTTGATATGGTTGCCATTTAAAAAAAAGACATTTCGTATTTTTGACAGCAAATCCTTTCATTTGATATCCATATCATGGGAGTGCATTTCAAATAGCCTGTCTGCCTATTGTATTCTTAGGCTGGCCGCCATATTAGATTTGTAATGACGTATCTTAGCTAGTCTTGTCATCAGAACTCAGAGCATGTGCAAAATTTCAAAAATTCATCCTAATCAAAATTAGGATGAATTTTTTTTAAAAGATCGGGAAATGGGTCAGATTAAAATTCCAAGATTTTCTTACATACATAGTTAGTTACAAGTGAAGCTAATAAAAGCGTGTTAAAAACGAACTTTTATTGTAATAGGTTGACATAACCAATCGTTGACGTAATTTTTATTCAACAACGGTACTCTTCCATAGATACACTATGGTGGCGATTTGTAACTATGATGTCATAGTATTTTATTTACTGGTTGGAGAACTTTATTTAAATAATGGGATCAGGAAACTTTTGGTGCCCAATAATAGACTGAAAAGGTCAGTTTTTTCTACCACTTCCTGGTCTAAGACGCCCCCTTCTGCCAAGTTTCAACAGCTAATGTTCGTTAGCACGTGTCCAAAGTCCCAACTTGCCCTATCCAGTTGAAGAAACATTCAAGTTACAATCCTCTTTTATCAAAACTGTATCGATTCAGTATAGGTATATAGAGGCAAAGGGTATAAAGTTTTTGTTTGTTACTTATGTGCGACTAAAGTATGTTAAGAGAAATGTTTCAAAAGATCGCTTAATGATTTGACAAACTGGATGTGTTCTGCGGTCAGCTCCACACGAAATTGACCGGAACCGGGCAGAGTTTCTATTGACCAGACCGCAGAACGCATCCAGTTTGTCAAAGCCTTTAATTATAGTAGTACGGCTTAACCTATCTCTCAAATTCCTAGTTTTTAACACGTTCCGGGACACTATTCCAGACACAAAAGATGTTTTATTGTTTTCACGCCTGTCGGCGTTCACTGTCCCGGAACGTGTTAAGTTATGACGAACAGTTTTTCTTTCATTTGGAATATTTTTTTGTAAAAAAAATGCTTTGAAGTTACTGATTGTTATTTTTTTATTGAATTTTTAACCTTTGATTAAATATGTAAACATTAAGTTGAAGTACTGTACCTGTGTTATTCTCAAAATTTTCATTGTAAAAATATGTTATTATTCTACGAAATACTTTTTGCTTTAAAAATCCTTAATATTTGTATGACGAAGTATTTAATGAGATGCTTCAACTGACTGCAAATGTATAAAACATATGGACCGCCGCGATATACAGAGCGTATATGGGGTAAAATTTATTATAGAGAAGAGAGCAAACGTAGACTTTAGAGTAAATGGACATTGCGAAATTGAACCGCATTGAACATTACTATTCTGAAAGCGTTACTTAGGTACTAAGTACTTTATTTCATGTATGATATCAAAACCGACTATTCAGACGGCAACTATTTGATTTTGGTTTTCTGTACATAAGTATACGATTTTGCTATAGAGAAAGTATAGTGGTCCCCTTCAACTTTGTCTGTGCAGCGTAGTAGCGTGTGGTTTTATAGCCTTTTTGGATTAAAAGAAACAATATAACTCAAAAAATACTTTTCAAATCGGACCAGTAATTATAATTAGTAAAATGTAACATTTACGATTTTTTTTTCAGATTTTTCGCATAGACTTCATTTACGGTGATTCCAATTCAATAAGGCCCTTTTATGAACAGAATAAAAACTGTCTAGTAGACACTAAGCTCTTTTCAACTTACACCAAGTAGGATACTATGAATTAAATAAAATGAATTATACAGTGAAACACCATTCCCAAAATAATCTGACCCAGATTATGTTAATGAGCACATGTTTGCTCCTCTTTTCGTAGCAGAAATGTTATATTCGGACATTTATGATTGTTTAAAATGGAAAACGGTGAGATGTGATGTTCTGATTACTCAAACAAGATAATGAAGTACATTTTGCAGATTTTTTATGAATATGAATTCAACATACAAATATTTAAAGTAAAGTTTTTAGTTTTATTTTGTTGAAAATTCTCGTGAGCAATATGCGAAATGAAACCCAAACAACGTCGACACAATCATGCAATAGTTAAACCATATGCTTTTTGTTTTTATTTTACATGCAAAAGTTTAACTATAATTATATATTTTAGTTCTTTACCAGACCAAGGGCCTGTTTCACCATCAAAAATAAGTATTAACTAAAATTGCATCGTGCTCCTTATTACTGAGGCTCGTGACACCCCTATGAGTTTGCTTCTGATGATAGTCTTCTATCTGTTTCTATCCTCGGCGTCATGAGGCTTCGTTCTCTCGGTCTTTTGCCATCTATCTTGCCGGTCACCATTAGCTGTTCGAGGTTGTGTCATTCTTTTCTCACAAAGTGCCAAGGAACTCCAGAATCCAACGAATACTGAAAAATATGAATCAAATTATAGAACGTATTTCGTAATATGAAATAAGACAAATGACACTGGCCAGAAGTAAGTGCATTGTGAAACAGGCCGTAATTGTTACACCCTAGGTTGTCACAAATACTCAGGTATGTATGGGTGGTTAACCAAGACAGTATTCTATTAGCTGCCTGGCTTACCTGGTGTGCAGTCAATAGGGTCCTAACTAACCCGGTATTACAATAGGGCAATCTTCGTTAGTACGCCGAACGGTTTGAGGTAGCCGTGTTTTGTTTACAACTGTTACTGCAGGAGGCGAATGAAAGAAATGCTACGTTGCAGCATTTGAAGTTTTTTCTATTCTTCATTATTTACACAAAATAGGTAAATTTTTAGACATCTCACTTTATGAATAACGCGCGTCAAAAAGTTGTTAGGGTTGACAACAATGTTGACAAAACAATTGAAAATAATTTTGTCAGTTATTTTTGGGGCGTAAATGGTGCAACTGATTCAATTTTTTTTTCTATTAACGGGTCTGTAACTCAAAGCTACTTGCTCAGGTTAGAATAAGTTTATTTCTCATAAGAACTCAGTTCACTGGAAATCTCAGCACTAGCCCAAAAAATACATTAATGTCTTTTTTGGATGCTTTTTTAATTTATCGCTTAAAAACTTACCTATCCCCATGCTTCGCCACCAACAAGTTGAAGCGATATTTATTTCACAAACTTAAGTTATATCTGCTCATGTCATTACTTGTCTGAAAGAGACTCGAGTAGTACTTAAACTTCTAAATTAAATAATCTGTTGCCTGCATTCGAGTATCGTCTTGCTACCTTTGCTTTGCATTATACGATCTTAGAGGTACATTCAGCATGGGTTTGAGTCCTATTAGTTATATAAATAGCAATTTAGAATAGAATTATCGAGAGCCACAATAAGACATTTTTTATTCATCACCCTACTAAGCCCAATAGTTTAACACTATACAAAAACCTGGAATTTTGGAACAATATTTTTTACTTATGTAAAAAGCCAAAGCTTACTATAACCATGAACCGAAGGCATATTATAACTGAGACTGAATTTAATAAGTCAAAAACGTAACGGATAATGTGTTTAGTTAACAAACATGCAGCTGGTACCATACCATAATTACTTACGTACCAAATTACCAGTACTTTCTTTGATTTTTGGCGTAATGGATCAGGAAGGAAAAGGAAAGCGCTTCCTGCCGATCGAGGTGTTATTGGTCGAGGACTATAGTCCGAAGGAATACCGTCTGGGTGTTCTATATATAGTTAGTCAGGTAGAAAACTAACCTATTGCGGTTCAGGATTGTATGGAGATTCGGATGTTGTATAGAGTTAGGGTATCAGCGCCATCTAGCCGTTCCGGAGCTGAGTTCAGTTGTCATGTGCATCGCCACAGATTTATAAAAGTAATGGAAGTACCTATTTGAGATTAAATTCGCTATTTAATCGCTTTACAGTTTACAATTCACACTGAGAACTGCATTCCGGACGCAAGAGCTTTTTTGTAGTCGGTCTGATTTAGTATGTGTAATATATTTTGCATATTTTCAGAGGCCGCGCGCTTTTAGCACAATTGAAACGCAAACAGTATCATCATTACTTAATTTAAAAAAAAACTTTTATTTCTTACCTTAAAGGTTGAAGCAGATCTAACCACCCGTAAAGAGAACAGCACCGTATTGACATCAAACAGACTTCAACACCATACGGAAGCATTACGTAAAGGTATCAACAACGCTGCGGCATCAGAACGGCTACGAATAGCATATGCCTCGCTATAGATCATGTTTGCTAAAATGTTTGCTACAACTTATGACAGTTCTTTTTTTAAATGACAGCACATTTGACAGGCAGGTGGATGGATATTCGAAGAACATCGGTAACGCATGTGCCGCTAGTCGAAACTGGGTCCTGAGTTGGTCTCGATCTGAGGTTACGCTATGAATTTGATAGGTCGCCGCTTCTCACAAAAAGTATACAAAAACGAAATTTTTGCGAAATCGAGTTATATATACAGAAATACTCAGAATCACCTAATGTTTCTCTTCAATAGTGACTAAAAAGGCTACTTCGCAAAATCGCCGCTAGGGGATCTAATGTTTAGTTTTGAATTAGCGCGATTTTGCATCTTTTTTGCACAAAAAGAAATCATTTTTCAGTTAAGACAAAGCATCCGTAGAATCGACGTAGTATTTTCTCATAAAAAGTAAAAAATAACGAAATTACACCCTAAAGGTAAGTTATAATTCTCTTTAATACTATATTATATCGTTTTTGAATGGTATTTGTGATAAAAGTGGCCTCACATTTAGCCAAATCTTTTCAGAAAGACAATACATACTAAAAATTATGCAGTTTTTACGATAAAATATTGAACTAATAAACTGTATTATTTATGAATTGTTTAGTTTTGACGAAAAAATATCTGGAAATAGAAGATACTTTTTTAAATTGTATAGTTTAAAAATGGTAAAGATGACAAATCTAATAAGACTATTTCGAAATTACTTCCATTGGAGTTAGGCCATGGAGAAGGAGTAGATCACATCCTGGCCCAGAGCGAATAGTTGCTAGGCACTGAGGAGGTCCCAATGAAACTACACTGATTTAATTTACTGACTGATACTATGGATTTATTGTTGAGCACTTTTATAACCCAACCACTGTATACTGTATACGACCGTCCAGTAGTATGGGTCGCCTAGTTGTTTTAGGCACTTTTGCCTTATTCGCGCGTCCATTGAGCTTTTGAAGTATAGTAGTAGTCCAACAATAGGTCGAAGCGATGAAGAATGCCTTTCTTCGTGCAGTCTATTTATTGAGGAAACGAGTCTTGTTGTCCTCGTCGCAGCCCGAGATTCGTTGCCTTCTCGATATGGTCGTGGCTGAGCACAGTGTTCTTCTTGCGGCAACAGTCCACGAACTGCAGTACTCTTGCCCTGGATCCAATCGGCTGATATCAGGCTGTGCTGCATCCCCTTTTTTCTGTTCTTCAGTGATAACGTATAGCAGTTCGGTTGCGATGTCATCGCTGCATTCTTCTGGGCGTGGCCAGTCTCGCCTAGGCTTCTCTAGAAATGACTCCAATCCATGGATCTTATTTTGACGTTGGCACGTAGCCGGCTCGTGTTGCCACATCAGTTAAGTTCTGGTGAGTTGCAGGAACCCACTGCCACGTCTGTTAAGCTCGCTTCTTGGGTGGTCTCGCCAAGCCGGTGTGCTACAAGGGTCGTGTAGCGTCGACTTCCGTTTCTCAGCCAACATAAGTAAAACTGTCTGCAAGTCACTCCAGTAGACAGTATCATTGATGCGAAGTCAGTGTTCTTGCTCGATGGCCTTCGCAAACCTTGTTTCAATCAATGCTGCTTGTAGCTCCAATCTGGGACCTTCGCGCGTGATGCCACCAGTACTTCTTCTACTTCCTTGTTGCTGTAGGTGAGCCTCCAATGTGCAACCGTCGCGTAGGGTTCTTCCCTCGCGTCCGAAAGATGTATCTCGCAACGTTGCACTTCCCTTCCCACGTTTTAGCATCGAGAAAGCCGCAGATTTAATCTATTTTAGACTTGTGATCCAGCCCTTGGATACCATGACGAGATCTTCTGGACTTGGTTCGTCCTATCCAGTATGTAGAGTGATCTTAGCTGCTATGCTATAGCAGCTCAGAAGTTCCAGCGGGTCGTAGCTCTGTTTTAATATTTTGATAGATACTTTCTGTCAAGAAGAAAGTAAAAATCTCAGAGATTATAATATTTTTGTTACTCGGAAAAACTTAAAAATTGTTGTTTTATTAAAAGCATAATAGTGTGCCGTGATGTTAAACGTCTAAAAGTTTAAGTCATACCTAGTAATAATGTTTAATTCTTTATTTTGTAGAAGATTTTAATAATTTACAGGTTTAATGTTAAATGTTATGTTACATTATGCTTTTTTTCATTTGAAAACGCCATCTTTTTTATGTTTTCTTCATAAATAAACTATCACTTAACTAAATTATGAGCAGATATTTTCTCAAAAAGTAGCTAAAGTCAAAACAAGTATTTTTTAAAGTTTTTTTTTCATATATACGTTTTCTTAATATTATCCAATAAAATATTATTTTGAAAGATAAAGGATTGAATTATTTTTAGATAAAAAAATCTACTTCTTAACTTTATAAATGACGCTTTTATTAATTGTTAAACTTTCAAAACGCTCTCCTCTAAAGTTTGGTATTTTTGAGATTGTACACTTTTGTAGCGAAGCGGCGAGGTGTGCGTTACAGTATGGACTTTCATACAAAGAATTCTGAAAGCCTCGAGTTGATACGGTGCTGTTCCCTTTATTGGTGGTTAGATCTGCTTCAAACTTTAGCTTTCATTGCAGAAAATGCTATAGGTTAAATTTGTCAAAAGCAATACAGCTTCTTTAGTGCATTCATGTTTATTTTCTTCGGTTTTCCCGCTTTGGAACACTCTTAAAAAGCCAACAGAAATATGATTCAAATATAGAACGTAATTTCGTATGAAGTATGACGTGGCAGATAGCATTAGCCAGAACTTGATGTAATGTAATGTAATTCTTTAGGACTAAGCTCACTGTTCTTTTTTACGCTATGTATTAAACTTTTGAGGTTAAAATAACTTTATTTGAGGGTTAATACTCTTTCTAACTGGAGTTTTATTAAAAAGCCAGTTGAATTTATTTTCGGGCTGCATTTCAAAGTGAATTTTAAGTTTTTGGTGCATATTTCGAGCTGTCTAAATAGGTGTGTTTGGAAATATGGCTGCGGTATGGAGTACTAAGCTTTTTTTATTTATTTTTGGAATGGAAACCTTTCACGAGTTTTTGAAACGACAGCATTTATAGATAGTTGTATAAAATTAAAAAGGGAAATTAATATTTGAATTTTGGTAGTAACTTTATGCCTGCCAAAAAGCATGGTTCCTGTTAGCGTTGCATCATCAACATCAATTCTTCACAAGTTTTTAAAGTTTTCCTCTTTCATCCATCAATGGCAACAGCAGTAAAAATGTAGCCATAAAAAACAATGTACGGAACTGTGGTAAAACGAAAACAGTGTATGTTCAACAAACCAGAAACAAGACTAAATGGAAAACGTTTAGTTTTCAATCAAACGGAGCGGTTTTATAGCGAGACTAGTGACTTGCTGTGACTTCGTCTGCGCGAATTTAGAATTCACAATGATCCAAGTGTGATTAGAAATGTTTGGAAAATGATAATTATTTGAACACACACAGTGACAATTAACATAATTATATTTAAAAAAAAAAACTTAATATGCGCCAGCAAGGTGATAAAAGGTGGGTATAATTGTGAAAATCTGTCTATTTTTATATCGTATTTTACTCTAATTTAGGATACGGTAAAGTTTATAAGTAAATTCTTACAAATTGCAAATTTTCAAAAGTGACGAGGCTTTATTTTATTTATTTATTTAAAGACTTTATTGCACAAATCATAGTGTAAAAAGGTGGACTTAATGCTAAAAGCATTCTCTGCCAGTCAAACCTTTAGGTCATGCAGAGAGATGGCAATGGGTGCTTTATCAGGGTTGCATTACCAAAATAATCCTTAGAGCCTATGCATTTTAAGAGGATCGTGTGCGCGCAAGCTTCCATACAAAAAGAGAACACGTTTTTCACCTCTTTTAAGGTGTCCGATTTTGTCAATTTTAAATATTGTATGTTTCAGAAAATATAAGAACCAAAACATTCACTTTTACACTGAAAAATCTCTTCGGAATTTCATCCATTTTTAACTTATCAAGCCTCAATTAAAAAATCGAAGATGTACAAGCGTAATTCAGGATGTATGAAAATGAATGAGATCAAATTTGTCTCATTTCATATAGGTTTACGGATAGGAAAACGTGTTCGCCTGCAAGCATATTTCGACCGTTGGCGTTCGAAATGTATGAAAACTCGCGCTGCGTTACGCCTGCACACGATCCTCATAAGACCCTAGGCCCACTTATTTGGATTGTATGTTGCTCATCGGTCAGCCTTCTCTTTTATATGAATAGCAGTTATTTGCAGTTTGAAATCTTTGATTTTCCGATCCGCGTGCAGCAGTAAAACTCAGCTATCTATAAAAGCGGCATATGACCAGTTTTACTGCTGGCCATTCAGAAAGTTGATTTTAGAATCTTTAAAAAGGCGACTGTAAAATGATGTCGTTACTGAGATAGCTAGCTCTACGTGATTAAAAAACTAGATAAACCTGTGTAGAGGGATCCGTAAAGCTTTATTTTGAGCTTTCACTTAACTGACTTTGGCTTGGCTCTTGTGCGATACTATTGCGAATTCTGTGTGGAATGGTTTAAGTTATTTATCTATAAGTAAAACGCTTCATTGAGACTTCGCCTGCGGGGCACAGAGGCGCGGGGGGAGGCGATAGCGGGTGGCGTGAGAGATGCGGGCGGCGCGGATACGGATTAATTGGTTGTGTGTCAACCAATTAATCAATGAAATCAAATCAGTCGATTTTTTTAAATTTTTGTTTGTATAGTGTTTTGTCACGAAGCCTACGGGTTAAAAGAAAGCGCTTGCAAAATTCAACAGGCTTGTTAATGTGACGGTGGCCGAGTGATATAGGCATACGCCCGGATAGCGTAAGACACGGGGTTCGAAATCCTCGATGTCACGTTTGTCACAGAGTCACGGTTGCTTTTTACAAGTGCCATTTATATTAGACGGAGATTGTTTACCGCGTCGCTCTCACAACGAAAGCATAAAAAACAATCCAAATATTTATCATTTTTAAGCACTATTTTACCGTTTTCTACCGGGTCAACCCGTACCCAGTATACTAATGGTAACGGATTTGCTTGAATATTTGATCACACGGAACACACCCGTCCTACGCTGGGTAATTCGCATTAATATCCACTAAATATATGATAAGCACTTATGCCCGAGATTACCCGGCGAAGTTGACGATACAAGGGTTGGAAAATTGTACGGGAAGTGGAAAGTAGGGGTAGTTTTCAGTTTTGTAGCTGACAAAAGTAATATGTTTATTTTAAATAATAAAAACCAGTTATTACGATCTCACCTGATGGTTAGTGATGATGTGGACTAAGATGAATCATATATTTGTTTAGCCTACATATTATAGTGTCTTCTTGAAAACGTTAAGCCCTCACGGATGCTTTTATCAACATTATTTTGTTATCATCTTGTTTACGCGTCCGCGCGGTGGCCTATCGAACCCTGAGCATTTTAAATCACTTCCAAAATATACCGCGATTGGTGCTATAACAATACTCACACGTAAATTGTATTATAAGAGTAAATATCATGTACGAGCTAGCATCGTACATTGCGACAACCACGGCGTCAGCGACCTACATCGCAGCGGCTGACCGATGAACCCATCAAGCAACGTCGGCACTCACACCGGCGGCACACAAGCAGAAACCTTCATATACAATAAAAAAAACATACAATAAAATAATTATAAATACATGTAGCTGACTATATATATAATAAACTAGATATCAACCGTCCGTGTTGGTTCTCATTTTCCTCCGCTGCGGCCAAGACACCCTTCGCCGTCACTATGATCAGTCTGGTGAGTCTGCCAGACTGGCAGCGGGTCCACGCCACCTACCTACCGTCCTGACGCTGCTACCCTGGGCGACCTGGGAGCAGCTCTCCTACCTCAACATCCTTATTATATCTACGTATCTATTGTTAGGCTGGGCTAGGGCTCTAGGGACTTAGTATCTTAGGGAAAGGGATATCTACGCCACTAGGGAGTTAGTTTCCATCTTAACCTTTTATATACTGAACAGACGGGACCTCTACCCGTCTGTACATATCAAATACATCATAATATAATAGTAAGTAAAAAGAATATTTCATTTGCTTGTTTACTTATTTTATCGTTGAAAAGTTTTCAAGCAAAAAAAAGAAGCTCATTTTCAAGATAATTGCAAAAATATTTCTTGCAAAGCATTGAAAGTTGTACAATGAATATAGCCGTGTGCTAACAACAGGGGATAAGACGAAGACCCTACTAAGGAATTGTTTTGTCGGGCAATTTTATTTAAAGTTTATTGTCTGCTCCGTAAAAATAAGTATTTACCTAATATTTACAACTTTTAGGTCCAATACCATGTTCGTTTTTTTTATGCTGGCAGATATTTATGTTGACAAAAACAGAAAGAGGTATGCCATGACAGAATACTTTTAACCGTTGGTCCTATACTGTACCCCACCTCTCTTCGGACATGCCTTCTCGAACCGGACCGAACTACAGGCGAAAATGAGAGTCCATGAAGCTTTGCCGCTCAATAGTCTACTATCCATAGAATCTAAGTCTATCGATAGAATCTAAGCTCAATATTAAATGTACTATAAATAGTATCGATACTTTTGATAGTACATTTAATAAAGATAGTATATTAACGACTATTGATAGTAGCAATAGTCAGAGCCATCCCTTATCTCTCATCGGTCATGTCGGATCTATCATTTCACAAAATTTTATGAGAGTGAAGGAACAGAGAGTGAACTTGTGTTTTCCTGCTTACATGGCCTATTTCAGTTGAGAGGGGGAATTACATGATCAGTGAGAGGGGGCGCCATTACCAAAAACGGTAAGAGAATAATAATAGTCCCCCTAGCCGATTTCGACTACGGTGGCCAGTCACAACGACTAACCGACTGCGCGGGACATATTATAGTGCACAAGTGTGTGCGCAAACACAGGCGCACTCTCTACTCCTTTCACTCTCATAGCCCGATGGGACAGCAATCTAGGAGAATATTAGTAGATAGAACCAATACGATAGCCACATGTCGTTAGTGTTGACCTAAACTCATATTGTCGACACTGTCGATGTATGTACAAAAGTGAGTGATTGAAAACGGTTGCTATCTTCGCACTTAAAAGCCACTGGTTTCCACGGAAAAAGCGATAAGAAGATCAGTACTAGGGATGAAAATGGCGAAAGATACTCATTTGTTTTTTTCGCAACTTTGAATCTTTCCAGTAAAATACATGTAACTTTGGAAAAATACAAATTGAAGGCTATTTGAAAGATACAAATTTACATGTAAAAACGTGTATAAAACGTGTATTAATCAATGTATTTTTCATAATTTACATTGAATGAAAAAAAACAAACAATGATAATGGTTTATTATAATTATTTAAGAGGGGTTAGGCGGTCAGCGAAAATTCAGATTTCGTAGCTATTCGCGCCTGAGGTGAGGGGGGACGTCCCGCTCGGCAGCGCGGGGGCACGCGGATGCGAGGCGGCCGACTACGCTGACCAGTCAGTGAAATAATGTGATGTTTCAATTCAAGTACATAAATAATAAATGACAACAAATAATAAGTACTCATTGTAAGTATTAAAGATTTTATTTCAGTATTGTTTTATAAAATAAGTAAAGATATAACAAATAAAATAGCGTAGGCATCTACTAACCGTAATATCTCATTAGCTTCAAGTTCTAAATCTTGATCGGTTGTCATTATAGATGGGCGGGTGGGTAGAAATTGGGCAAATATTTATTCAATTTATTCCCGGTAGGTAAAAATCGATTTTTACCTAATTTACCCAGGTGTTTATTAAGAATGCTGGGTATTCATTAACTCGTCAAGTATGTGTGAACGAGAAACAATAGAAATTCCATTATTATGCGACTCCCTGGAGTCGTTTGATACCTGACTGATTAAATCGACGTTGAATGTTCATTGTTTTGAGTATCAGTTGGCTGTGTATGAATACCTAGACTTACAATATGATTAGAAATATTGTTTATGCTATACAGTCTGTCATCATTATAGATGGGCTGGTGGGTAGAAATCCAATTTATTCCCACCCGGTAGGTAAAAAATTATTTTTACGTAATTTACCCAGGTGTTTATTAAGAATGCTGGGTATTCATTTGAATACTCATTGTTTTGAGTATCAGTTGGCTGTGTATGAACACCTAGACCTACAATATGATTAGAAATATCGTTTATGTTATACAGTCAGTCATCATATTCACTTAAATCATAAATCATATTATTCGTTTCAACATAATCAGATAATGTTGAGTAGTATGAACAACCGTTTTTTTTTAAATGAGTATAACTTACAAAAGGACAGAGACAAAAGAAGTTATCTCAACTTTGCAATATTTCACTTGATGACGTGGTACTTGGTAGCGGTGACAGCACTCAAGGTAAATCTGCATCTCGTCGTTCTTTTTGTTTTTCATCAGTATTTGAGTTTAATATATTTTGAACACTTTTAACACTTTGACATACTGTTCCTTAATTGCTAAAGCATTCTTGTGTTATAATTATTACATAACATTAAATGTACTCTACGCGATTTTTGTAAGATTTGTCACTCAATGTTTGACAATCTACCTTAAATCCGTCGTCGGTCGAGGAGTTGTAAAAATTGTTATAACAAAGACTGCGCGCAGCGACATTATATTCAAAACTGGCAAGTTATAGCCAACGGCGATAGAACTCTCGCTCGTGGCAATCCCAGGTAGATAAAAAGATAAAGGGAAGGGTTGGAAAGGTATTGTTTTTGTTTGCATACTTATCGCTTGTGTGACTATGGCCATTGTGTGATTGTGATCAGAATAACTCGTTGACGTGACCTTTCGTAAAATGCTTTATGGTTTACACATCATACCACATTAAATATTTGTATTAATAAAATGTGTTCGTACTTACTTCTTAGATCTACAAATACGCATAATGTACTGCACTGAATAAAATGTTGTCCTGTAAAACTGTAAAACCTTACACAGTCTCCCTCTTCCCCTTTGGGATTGCCAAAATGCAGGTAAGCACTGTATTTTCAACTAAATTACAGTTTTTTTTGGATTTAAATAAAATGAACCATTTTTATAGTTCAGTATTATCAACTTCTTGAACTGAAATTTAATCGCATCATAAAATAAACAAACTTCAATTAAAATATTTCATCATATTTCTTTTATTTATACCCGGTATCAATTCGAATCGGGTGGGTAAAAAAAGCGTGTATTGGATATTTATCCAGTGGCTGGGTTTATATCCGGGTAGGCGCCCATCTATAGTCATCGTATTCACTTAAAATCATAAATCATATTATTCGTTTCATCAAAATCGAATATTGAGTAGTATGACAACAGTTATTTTTTAAAAAGGTCAAGGTGGCAATCCCAGCTAGATAAAAAGATAAAGGGAAGGGTTGGAAAGGTATTGTTTTTGGTTGCGTACTTATCGCTTGTATGACTATGGCCATTGTGTGATCGTAGAGTTGAAAAGTAATGAATACACTAAGCACTTCATTTTCTTTTTAATTTGTAAAATACTCTCGTGATAGTTTCAGAATAACTCGTTGATGTTACCTTTCGTAAAACGCTTTATGGTTTACACATCGATACGCTAGGCTGCATTATTGAAGTAAACGTTGTCGATAAGGTTTGACAGTTTTTATTAGATTTAAATAAAAATAAACATATATTATAGTTCAGTATTATAAACTACTTGAAAAGAAATTGAATCGCACCATAAAAGTGACAAACTTCAGTAAAAATTAGAGATGTACCGACTAGTCGCCGACTAGTCGGTAAAGCCGACTAGTCGGCCATTTTTGTAGTCGGCGACTAGTCGGCGATTAGTCGGCTGAATCCGCCGACTAGTCGGCCCGCTTCTCACTCATGTTAATATGCTTAAAAATAGAGTGGTTGAAATTAAATTGTATTTTTAGTCTTGTTATTTTTTATTATAAGAATCACAGTTTCAGTTTACAATACAATTTAATAATTGGTAGAAAATTTAAATAGGAACCCTTACTTTAACCTTTTATAAAATAACAAAATATAGGCTAAAACAAATAATCATTGGTAATAAGTAGGTTCAATTATAATATAAAAAATAGGAACTCTTCCTTTGACATCCCAAAGTTATTCAATCTTGAAATTAATAAGGATTAATAAGAACCTAGTTAAGGCATCAGTTGTGAATGTTTGTACTTAATATGATTTGTCATGCTCGTAGTATTTGCCTTTTTCCCCTGACCACCACGAGAAATAACTGCTTGACACTGTTGCACTTCACTTTACTGCTACCTTCTCCCTCCAATTCGTCAAAAAAAAAGTTAATTTTACTATTAATTCAATTATTTGCACTGTGTTAGCTTAGTAATTGAACGTTATATATTCTTTATTTCATTTAACACCAATAAAACGCCGGTTTTTATGTTTACAAATAATGAATAACGTAGAATGAACGACGTCAACAAAAACATGTCCTGACAGGTCCACGTGGGCGCCGGCCGTGCGCCAATTCTACGAGCCGAGAGCGCGCTCACGAACATTTCCGACGTCACCCGGATTTTACCGAAAGTAATGATTGGCCTGGCCGACTAGTCGGCCGATTAGTCGGCCATTTTGCTGCCGACTAGTCGGCTAGTCGGCCAAAGTCATAGTCGGCACATCTCTAGTAAAAATACTTCTTTATTTTTTTAAAACAGGCTTTAATTTATACCCGGTATCAATTTGAATCGGGTGGGTTTAAATAGTGTGTATTGGATATTTATCCAGTGGCTGGGTTTTCATCCGGGTAGGCGCCCATCTATAGTTGTCATGCATCGTCGTTTTCTGAAATTATATAAACAATAGATAATACCTAGCTAATTAGAAAAGTAAAACTGCAATCAATCAAATTAACTATTTTTTTTATGCCATTGTGTGACGGGACGAGCAGATCTTGCACCTGAAGGTAAATTCTACGTCTGCCCATGGACAGCTGCAGTGCCAAACAGTATCGAAGTAATTACTGTCTGGCACTGGACCTGCGTCCACCACACTATATAATAAATAATAATAGTACATAATGGTAGTTGAATGAAATAATCAATATAGGGTACATACCTCATCAATTCATTCAGAGCTTTAGCCGACCTTTTTCTGCAACTACTCAATTTCGATAATGTTTTTTATTTTATTTCCCATGGTAAAGTTAGTTCAACTCGTGCTTTGGACTCGTAATTTTCGCGCGTTCAGAGTGGCAAGCTAAGCGACACAGCCCCCGCGTGCGAACGTCAAAGCGGGACTGGGCCTCACGGGTGGCGCGCGGGTCGGGGTCCGCGTTTAGTATGGAATCAACGTGCTCGAAACTAAAAATCGTAAGCGCCATTCACATTTTTATCGAAAAGTGAATGAAAATATTTAGTATTTTCTAAATCTAAAACAGTCAAGAAATCGAGAAGGTAAATACCTATGTATTTGTGATTTTATACGAATAATTATCGTAAAATACGGATGTAATGAGCATTTAAATGATATTTTAGAGGTAACTTCAGGATGGTTTTACAATATTTTTAACACTTACAGTGTCATATTTAATTCTTAAAAGATGAAATATGAAACCAAAAATTGCGCACGGGCGGGATTCGAACCAGCATCTTTCTGGCAATCCGGGCCAACTGCTCTTCCAATTGAGCTACCGTGCTGTCGGTCCGACCGCGCGAAATTCTTGGTCTCATTGATACGTCATTGCGTGACGTTAGCGCCATCTACCCGTCTGTTTATGCAACAGCGGGTCAAGTAGTTATTCTTTACAGAATAAATTCAACTTGGAAATGATAACGCTTCGCTACTCAATGGTTTTACAATATGTTTAGTGTTAAAAATATTGTAAAACCATTGAGTAGCGAAGCGTTATCATTTCCAAGTTGAATTTATTCTGTAAAGAATAACTACTTGACCCGCTGTTGCATAAACAGACGGGTAGATGGCGCTAACGTCACGCAATGACGTATCAATGAGACCAAGAATTTCGCGCGGTCGGACCGACAGCACGGTAGCTCAATTGGAAGAGCAGTTGGCCCGGATTGCCAGAAAGATGCTGGTTCGAATCCCGCCCGTGCGCAATTTTTGGTTTCATATTTCATCTTTTAAGTAACTTCAGGATTTTTTTTATCGAGCAAAATTTTTCCAATCGTGTTTTGGAAACAGTCATCCCATCACACATACGCTCTGTAATACATATTAGAAATTTCAGTGCGAGAAACATTCAATATTTTCAATTATAGCTCATAGAAAACAGTCCATTTTGCCGTTTTCACCTACTAAGGGCCCTTAATATACTTATATTAGGAGAAAAGTTTGTTTATTTACAAAAACATGTTTCTACAATTCAATATCACTATTGCAATCGTCAACCTGAACCTCTTCTGGTTCGTCAATAGTAACATCATTGATACCGTCTTTAGAATTGACTAGAGATTTAGAGTTGCGATCTTTGGTGTGTGTCCGCCCAAACAAAGACCAATTTCTCTCACTAGCGGCTGATGATGGTGGATTATTCAAAATTCAACACGACATTCTTTATGTTATTAATAATTCAATGATTTTAAATTATATGTTCCTCTAAAGGAGAATGGTTTTTAACCATAAAGTTTTTTTTTATTACTACAAGTCCTTAAAAAAACAACGAAAAATACAACGTTTAATACATGTAAAAAACGAAACTTTCGAAAGATACATTTTAAGAACTCATTGAAAGTTTCTGTATTTTACTGAAAAATACAAAGTACGATTGAAAATTACATGTATTTTACTTGTAATTTTCAACCCTAATCAGTACCATTCACCAACGTTCTAGTTACCGTAGTACAGGCCACAACTCCAATACTTCAGAACAGCAATATGTCTTGTTTGGAGAGTTTAGAGTTTTTTAAGCCGAGAGTTATTGACTTATCGACCGCCTTCTTGGGAGTTTGTCGACTTTTTCTCAGAAGGATGTGGTTATAATGGGTTTGTGCTTTGTTCGTCGACAAGACCTTTTCTTGGTGCAGTATTCCAGTTGTATCTTGAATAGTTTGTTTTTATACTTTTCTGTTAATGAGCACTGTAGTTAATTAGTGGACTGAAGAATGATATTATTAATAATCGATTTGCTATAATATATTGACCCCGATCATAGACATGGTTTCATAGTTTCCATGAATTTACTCAAGTTTGATTGCTTGAAGCTGCTAAGACCCGGTTGCGTGACCAATAGTTAACTCAACTAAATGGTTTAATATAAGATTACTTACGACTGTGCGTTTTATAGAAAAAATAGCTTCACTAAATGTCAGAATGGCAATATTATTGACCGTTCTTCAAAACACGCACAATCAAAAATATTCATCCGCTGCTAACGACATATAACTAACCCATTAGTTAAGTTAACTGTTGATCACGCAACCGGATGTTATTGCTAACTTACGTATGTTTTAAAAAAACTACCTATGTCATGATACTTCAAAATAATGTTTTAAACTTTTATAAAATCAAAAATATTTGTGATTTACTATCATTATGAGTAAAAACTGTTGTTCAAACTTGAGTACAAAAGTTATGACTTTACTGAATTATTTATTTACGACCTGCCCATAATTTATTAGTTCTACATTTGATAAGCAAACTTCTACTTAAAGTGAATGTGTCAAAAACAAGATGGATTGAAGTAATTTGATACAATTTAGTGTCGAAAGTTTTTGGTAAACTTGTTAGCTAAAATGTATTTTTCTCTTCATTCTGCAGACTTAGAAAGTGAAACAAAGAATAGTTTAACCTTTATGCCCTTAGCTAGATTCATTAGGTAGTCAAAGAGAAGTTTTTGCATCTATTTTTTTTACTATACCATACCTATTCAGGCAATTTTAGTACAAATATACCTTAACTGGCTTTTGCCCGCGACTTCGTCCGCGTGGAATAGTGACTTCTTTCTCCCGTTTTTTACACATTTACCACTATATCTTTGCTCCTATTAGTCGTAGCGTGATGTTATATAGCCTATAGCCTTTCTCGATAACTGGACTATCCAACACAAAAAGAATTATTCAATTCGAACCAGTAGTTTCGGAGATTAGCGCGTTCAAACAAACAAACAAACAAACTCTTCAGCTTTATTATATTAGTATAGATAACTCAATGCTGTATTTGTGTGTTGAAAAACTCAAATATAATATACTCCGATTGACCCAGAAAATCTCCGCCTATATTCCCTCACGTTGCGCTCATCTGAATTTATAAGCGAAATCAAAACAATCAGGTACACACCGTGAATGTACAATATTCTGACGTTTGAATAAGGCTTTAGTCACACAACTGCCTTGGTGGCGCAGTGGTTAGAGGGTCGCATTTTTGAAGCGACGGCTGCGCCTGAGGTCCCGGGTTCGATCCCTGGGTTGGGTCAAAAATATGAGCCTGGGTTTTTCTGTTTCAAAATTCTCAGGGTAGCAGTTTGGAAGTTGGCAGTGTTTCACCCCCGTGCCTCGGAAAGCACGTAAAGCCGTTGGTCCTGCGCCTGATCTCTCTCCGGTCGTGTCAAATTGCTGTCCCATCGGGCTATGAGACTGAAAGGAATAGTTAGTGGTTAGTCGTTGTGTCTGGCCACCGTTGTTGAAATCGGCTAAGGGAACTACAACTAATAATCACACAACGGGTTTACGCTGTTAGACCACCGCCACATCAGAAGTGGAATGTGACATTTAAGTGCGGTATATGACATTGGCATAATTCAGACTATTAGTCAGAAACAAGTCTATTAGTTCAATTTTTTAACGACATAAAAAAAGTGTATGTCATACCGTTGAATTTGGATAATATTTGAGTATTTTGATCTAATAAGGGTTCCAAGGTTGGTTAGTAAAATTTCGTATGTACATATTTGTATGTTTGTCCGATGTGCTTTGATCATACTGTCCGTTAAGTTTAACATCATGCACCGACTATAAATACATTTGTTTCTTCTTAATTTAAGACAAATGCTTTATTTTAAACTTTTTAGTGATATTCTTGAAGGTGGTTTTATTTTTAGAAAAGAATGCTTCATAAGAAACAGAGCTCTACAAACTATAAAATAAACTCAGTAGTGTGGTTTACCCCTTATTCTGTTTACCGACGGCTTTCAATGCATTTGAAGAATACAGATTTCTAGTCACGTAGAGTTTGCTTAGCACAGTTTGTGGTTTTCGACCAAAATGACGGATTTTTGCGAACAAATTAAGTTGGTCAAAAATATAAATTGAAAAGCAAAAGGTATTTTTTTTACAGGGTAAAGTTTAACTTTTTTAGGGTTCCGTAGCCGAATGGCAAAAACGGAACCCTTATAGTTTCGTCAAGTCTGTCTGTCTGTCTGTCTGTCCGTCCGTATGTCACAGCCACTTTATTCTAAAACTATTAGCATTACACAGTTGAAACTTGGTAGGAAGATGTATCCTGTTAATTGCTTTACGATTCTTACAGAAAAAAATATAAATATTTATATTTAAGGGGGGGCTCCCATACATGGAACTAAAACCTAAAAATATTTTTTTGGTCAAACCTATGCGTGTGTTTATGGATAGGTCTTCTAAAATGACATGGAGGTTTCTAAAACCATTTTCTCTAAAAGTGTCACGTTTGAGGGATAGGCGCTTCCAAAGTCGTAAAATGGGCGTCTCCCCATCTAACTTTTAAACTAAGCAAGTGTAAATTTTGAAAAAATACTTAATGTAGACCTTAACAAAAACTTTCAACGAAAATTAGTTTGAGCGAAATCGAACTCGTAATTTTTGAGATATAGCACATCTTCAACAACCGCAAACATAACTTTGTTCTTCATACAAATAGTATGAAAAACAAAGTTATATTTGCGGTCAACAAAATATTGTGGTATTTTGGCTAAGTGGAAGTAAAAATCCCTAATTCAGTTAAAGTTGGCACGGAACCCTCAGTGCGCGAGTCTGACTCGCACTTGGCCGGTTTTTTATATACATATATAATTACATATAGAATGGAAATGAGGAGATACCTACGCAGAAGAATTACTGCGGTGTCAACAGAAATAAACAACTTGAAGTGCATGGCGCTGTATAAAAACATACTGGAATTATTTTTTTAATTGCACGCTTCAAATGGTTTAAGAGCTTCGGCTTGTATAATATGTTGTAAATATGTTGGTATCCAAGACTTGAGTTTATAGATTTCTTCTTATTATTTTTTTTAATTTTAAATGGGTTAAGTTAGACGAAATTTATCATTGGTGCTAAGCGATATATTTAAACGTTAAAGAGATGATTAAGTGTACGCTAACAGTGCTGTAGGATTTTCTAATATGAGCTAAAACAAAAGTTTCTAGTTCACTAAGAACTGAAGAGAAACCCACAAGTGTCTCGCTGTGGCCGTTAGTTAAGTCACTGCAATTAAACTGCGCGCCTTTTAAAATTCTATTTGATACAGGGTTACTGAGAAAATTCATCAAGTTTGTGGTTACCTTGTTAAGTTTCAAGTCGCGATTCTTATTCATTTCCGTGGGTTTAAGAATGGATAAACTTCTATGATAGCTCCCCATTGACCGTGAACTGATAGCATTATTTTCTATTTTATGAGATTCAATATCATAAATGTATAGCTATGAATAGTAAATTTGATGTGTTTATGAGGAATAGTATCTTACATAAACTTTAAAGCCGTATAAACTAAATAGTAGATTGTTATACAAGGGGAGAAAGCGACCCATTTCACTCGAGATGTTTCTGGCGCTCGAACGAAGTGAGAGCGCCAATAAATCGAGAGTGAAATGGTGCTTTTACCCGAGTTAAACATACTATTTTTCATTTCGACTGTGAGGAAAAACATTAAATTTACAATAGTGGTTGTAGATGTCATGGTCAGGTATTATGTAGTACAGCGAAAGGAAAACTCAAGTTTTTGCACAAAAAGACAGTTAATTTACAGTTCTCCAAACATCTAACATGATTAGAAAGAATAACGACACGAATACATGAAAACAGTACGAAAAAGCAGACGATACGAAATAATTAAAATTCTTGTAAAAAATATCGATCGAATTTTCCCCACAGATAATAATTGTCAAAATTTAAAAAAGTAGGCATAGAGTTCAAAAAGATAAAATGACACTGACAATGTAAAAAAAAAAGTGTCATCTTGGTATTATGGCGGGAAGCCGAATATCTTAATCACAGATTAGTAAATGTATATTTAAATTATAGATTGAATCAATTGAATATTTTTTATATCAACGATCATAATAAACATGTTTTTCAATGTTTTTCTAAGCAAAAATGTTTATTATTTTTATAATATGATGTGACTCAATTATCTTTGATCCAAGCTTCGATTGCATGCCTTGACTCTATACCATGCCAATTAAAACTAAATTACTTTCCACCCTAGGGATGGATAAGCTATTTTCCACCCGGCTATCTACACAGGAAAGTGCTATTTTCCGAACAGGAGAGATGAAAAACTTATTTACCATTGTACAAGCCTGTACTGTCCTCCGAGTAATTGTGATATACTGGGATCAGGGATTGCAAATAATACCACAGATTCAAAGTAATCAAGAGCTTTTCGAGCTTAAATTTATTAACACCAAATACATTACATGTTTCCCAAAAACTGAAACTTTACCGCGATATAAGAGCGTACAACGCCATCTCTTGGTAACACACAGAACTAATTTTACTTACACTACGGTTAAAACAAATGTTTCCTTCGAATAATAAATGGACTGTACAACCATTTTGAAACTGAAGTTTCCGTTACGTTATGACTACAATATTAAAATTTTCATTTAACTGTTAACAATAAAACATTTTCTTTTTCTCCTGTAAAAACCCGTACCTAGTTTATGTATAGTCTTTCTCAGCTATGCCGCATGTAAACTGTTAAAAATGTTCTTAACCCTAAACAACCGCCAGCCACAGCTATTAGTTAGGGCCTGCAATTAACCCTCCTTTTAAACGCAACGTATATTTCACCCTTTTTACTTCTCCCAACAAGGTAGGGAAACCAAAATTAACCACTTTGTTACGGGCGTTTTTTAATGACAAAATACTGAGTTAATGAGGAGCATGACTTATTAAATGGGCCAAAATTATCTGTTTGTTTCAGTTGTTGTGCTATTTTTAGACTGTCGACTCGATCGATAGAGATAAGTTTTAATGTAAGGTAATACACAATAATATCTCAACAGTACTATTTTTATTGAATGCCTAAGTAAAGATTATCATCATCATCATCATTATCAGCCAACGGACGTCCACTGCTGAACATAGGCCTGCCCCACAGTTTTCCACATCGACCGGTCACAAGCGGTCTGCATCCAGTGTGATCCTGCAATCTTTACAAGGTCGTCTGTCCATCTTATCGGTGGACGTCATACGCTGCGCCTTTCGTCGAAGGGTCTCTAATCTAGAACTTTTTTGCCCCAACGGCCATCAGTTCTTCGCGCTATGTGCCCTGCCCATTGCCACTTGAGCTTACTGATTCTCAAGGCTACGTCAGTTACCTTAGTTCTTCTACGTATCTCCTCATAGAACTAAAAATGCACTGTAGTCTAAAACCAATCGTCGTTTCGATCCATTTACTCGGGTAAAAACCACAAATACTGGCCACCGTCCCATTTAGAGACACAACATTTTTAAACAACCAAAAGCACTAGATTTTAAGGAATGGTAACCGAAACCTCTTTCGTTTGCTTAACAGAGAATAACAACTGTGTACGCAAGCATAATAGACACCGAAAAAAAATCCATACACTCACAAGCTCTCAAATTAGAGCTTCGTGAATTTCTGTAAAAGGTTCAAGTTACGAGAACATAAGAAATAAAAATATAATAATAATTTATTTAAATTATATAACGATGTCACCTAAGAGACACCTACTCATACAAACAAAGCTGTATGTATTGTCCCTACAATAAATTTTCCTTGCCATATCGTGTGTTCAAATATAACAAAAGAGCATTTCGCAGATTCCGTAATAAGGAATTAGTAACTAATTGAAAATAAATAAAAAGCCACTAGGTTATAAGTACACCCTTTGAATTTTTATTAAAATATGTAAGTTCAATAAAATAAGCACGTTAAATATATGCGAAGATAAAAAAAAAACTTTTTACTGCTCGCCAACAAGCACTAGGATGACAATCGCGAGATGTTTAAAGAATCACAATACAAATTCATAATAATAATAAAGTATTTCATGCTATAAAATTACTTTTTCTTATGCCTTGTAGCATAGACAAAACAAGTTCGTGGCTGTCTAGGACAACGCAGGCCTGGAGCCGGGCCAATCCACATAAACTGTTATTTCGTTACGTACAGACAGAAGGGCAGGCATAAATACAATTTACTATTATTTTATGGAAAACAACTGCTGATACGCTAGTATTATTGTTCGACATACTTTCTAAGTATGGATATGGCTTTCGAGTTATGGTTACTTTTTTATTGATATCTTTTTATGAATTCTGTTGAATTTAATGTATGTTTTACTAGTTATAGATAATTTATTAGTCCAAAAATGTTATTATTAAAAAAATAAAGAAATGTAAAAAAGTTGCCGTGTGTTATGTCGGAAATAGCAAATGTGCCTTGACTCATAAAAATATAGGACAATTTATATTAAATATATTTAAATACAACTGATTGAAACTTTCTGGCGAATTCAATATCTAAACATTTCACGAAAACTGTTGATAATTAATCATTTTAGAACGGTAATTATTTGCCAATTAATCGGACAAAACAACTAATTATTTAGTTATTTCGCTGCAACAATTTCACAAACCATACGCAAATTGGCGTACATTTAATTGCTCACCGAACCCAAACAGCGCTATTTAGGTACGAAACAAATGTTCAACTCCACAATTAATTACAATGTAACGAATGTATTAAAATTGTAACGCTGACCGTACAACAGATTTGTCGTTTGCAGCGATGATTTAGCGTGTGTAATATCACATTTTTGGCCTAATTAACGTCGGGTAGCGGCCCACTGGGGACGGCCAATTACCGGAGCGGTTACCCTAATCGGTGTGAAACTGTGAAATGAACGTATATCAGTCGCTTTGTTTAATTTGTTTGTTTTATGGAAGAGATGGGTAAAGGTATTTTTTAAAAGGCGTACAAAGCAATCGATGACATCAAACTTACTTGCGAAGTATTTTTTTAGGCATGACCCTAACGTCTTTGTATTAATCACATTTTACAAAAGGTATTGTAAATCATCGGGTGGGGATTTATTATATCAATATCAACTACAAACACTTTTTCAAATGATACCATAACAAAATGTAGTAGAATATTAAGGATATGATAGATAAAAAATATAATGTATTGTAAGTGCGGTCGCCAGCATATTAGGCTATACATTTTTGTATAAAACTAAACCCGACTATAAACACATAAGATATTATGACACCGTGTCTGCCTTGACGTGCTGTCGCCCGTACCTACTTACAAAATACTGTAACACTAACACATGTTCAGTATCCAAACTATTTACATAGTACATAAAATATACTACGAGAGTGACTGCCGAAAAACTGCCCAGCAGTTTGGCAGATTAGTAATAAGTATAACTATGCCTTTTTTTTAAATAAATAAATATAAAATAAACACTACGATAAAATGACATTACGGTAAAATTTTAGAGATTTATCTCGCATTTTAATTATAACCCAGCTACTGACCAAAGCATCCGCGTTATAACTCGACCACAGCGGTTATGTCACCACGACCCTCCAATTTAACGGGTAGTCCTCATAATTATAACTGGACAATATTAGAATTGAATGGCACTGGAAAACACAATTTCGTGCTCCCGTTATTAATTTGGAAACCGCATGATAATAGCGTTGGGTCGTGAGATAATGAGATATCGATGTTTTGAATCACTATTTATGAAACTGGCTGGGTTAATTTTTTTGTATTTCTGCCTACCTTACGCAAACAGGATGATTGAGTAAGCAAAGAATTAAATCAGTCATGTTGATACATTTTTAAAACGATTAATCATACTAATTTCTAAAGCTACATAGTGTGTTCATTTGTATCGGTCAAGAATTATTTGATTTTAATTGAATTTAAAAAAATGCCTCAAATAAATAGCTTCTTTATGGAATGGATATGGATGAAGGCTCATTTATGGTCTATAAAACATTACACTACGTACATAAATGACGAACTACCTACGGGAAAAGAAAAAAACAAGGTCGCGGGAGGTGTTAATCATACATAAGTTATGTAAAGCCGAAAATCCTATATGGAATTTGAAAATAAACAATACCTACTGATAACTTTTAAGACCCAAAATTTACGTTAAAAAAGAACGTTTTTTGAGAACGTACTTTTTGTAACTAAAAATATTCGATAAGTTATTATTAGTAGTATTTTTCTTCTCACTAGTGTTATGGTCAGTAACAAACGGTGATTAAGTTTGTTTTGGTTTAAGCTAATATGCGTTTTCAACGGATATTCGCGCCGTAATCCGTCTGGTTCGGTTAATCACGTTTACTTACTTTGAATAAATATTACATGTTGTGTTTGCATCAGTTGGACTTAGTATTTGTATGACCATGATTTAGCTAAAGGATCTCCACTGCTGAACATAGGCGTCGATTTTCTATAGCGACTGGTTGCGAGGGGTCTACATCCAGTGTGACCCGAAAATCTTTACAAGGTCGTCTGGCCATCTTGTTGGTGGACGTTCTACACTTTTGGTCTCTAATCTAGAACTTTTCTATCGGCCATCAGTTCTTCGCTCTATGTGCCCTGCACAATACTGCACATTGCCAAATTAAGCTTACCGATTTGCAGGGCTCTTTCTGATGAATAGCTGAAATAAAATACCTAGTTATAGATTACGATTCACTACTATATGAATGATTTGCTTAATAGATTTTACAGAGGCCACGCAGATTTACTTTTTTTTAGCTAAGAGTTTTAAAAGCTATTCCATAAAACTTCGGAATTATTCTTAAATTACGGTAAATTAACAAGACGTAATATTTTATTAGCCCTACAGATTAAATGAATACTAAACTCAATATTAAGAAAGATACATAAAAAAAACCAAATCATTAAATTTCGGGATTTCCGGGAATCATGCGGATAACAGACATTTACATTTACATATAGATAGTTGCTTTTATTATTTTGACGTAATTTCCGAGGGAAATTATAAAGAAGTGGCAACCACTTTGACTTTTTTTACCTTTGACGCGATAGATGTAATAGTAATCTTTACTGTTACTATTTTAAAGAGGCTACTTTTAGTTTTAGATCCATCTTTGTAAACAATTATTTATGCAATAAAATCTTTAAATAAATAAAAATTGTATAAAAAAGTATGTATGGGCCTCTTTTTAATATTTGCTTTCAAATATTTATTCCGCTTTGTAATTTTATTAATCCTTAAAAATGCAACCTATTGAAAAAACTACCACTGATATTGATAGTCTCTGAAATGCCAATGAAAAATCTTAACTGTTTGATATAACGTAAACTCAAAGACCACCTTACTTTTAAAGCCAAATTATTACAAGTCACGTTCACTTTAATCGAAATCCGACACCAACAAATTAAAACAGACAACATAAGCATCCAATCTCTTATACCTACAGGGTGTTTTCAACGAAGGGACTAAAATTAAGATGTGATGTAAAATTGGAAAATCTTTTTATATAATAAATGTTAAAAGAACTCAATTAATATCAAAGGAAACAGTTGAATTTTAACTTACTTTAATTTTGTAAAGGATCTTAATAAAAAGCTTATAATTTTTTTTACTTTATTTTTGTTGTATTAAGTAATCTGTAGTGGTCTTTAATTTTTTTTTTCTTTCATCTACAGTGGAAGAAATCAAAAACCATCTACTGCAAATGTTGTAAGTCTGAGATTCAAATTGTAGGATAATTGTATCCAAAACTTCCAGGAGTTAGTTTTAAAAGATTCTTATACCCTGTATTATACAGGTTGCAACAAAAGGCCCAACGAAGCTGAAATCTATGTATTTCCCTCATTCCTACGAACATTTTTTTTCCAAGAGACCATACCTGGGAAATGACGCATTACTGAGATATTGGCAGTCAAAGTGATCATTTTTTTTCTGAGATTGTTAATTAAAAATCTTCTATTAGTACTAACTAGTGTTTTTTTTTGTTGAGAAATATGTTTAAGATTTTTATTACTTAAACAGACCATAAGCCGTGCACGACACAATGAATCCGCTGCGACTCACACAACTAAGCGCGTCCATTGTGCGCGCATTGCGACTAATAAAATTAATGATTAATTTTAATGCCTAAAAATAAAAGTCATTTCCCAGCGATTATTTTTCTTACATACGATTTGGTTTGATGTACTGAATGCGAGGTTTAAGGATTCGTTAAGCCTTTTGTTACATCCTGTATAGCACCTTATGTGAAATTTAATACGGTAGACTTATGTGTCTCTTACGTGATACGAAACGATTAAGTTACGGAAAGCCATAATGATTACGCGAATAAGAGGTTTGAGGTTGTGTTAGATGTTTAATGACATTTCGTTTATCTAAACAAGTGATTGAATGAACCGTGTTTGTGACTTTAGAATGGTCGTATTTTAATTCTGTAGCCTACCATACCAAATACCACATAAACGTAGTCCTGGTAATTTTGGTGTTAAAATGGCATTATCGACAAATGATTTCTGAAATAACGTTACGTTACGTGATTAATTTTTCAGATATTTAAGATTTTGTTCTTTTATTGTTATATACTGCCCCTTAGTGAATGGTTCATTCTTTTGTCATTTTTGTGTGTGATTTGATACCTAACATCTTAACACATTCCGGGACACTATTCCAGGCACAATAGATGTTTTATTATGTTCACGCCTGTAGGCGTTCACTGTCCCGGAACGTGTTAATACTACTTCAAAATAACAATTTATGTTACTAACGTGAACTCGAAAAAGTATTATTTAAATGACAAAATCTATTAAAATTTTCCTTTTATTTCTCTTAAGGTTGTGAATCGAATTACTGATAACCCTGTATATCCAGATTTGACATAAGATAACAGACAGGAAATAAACTTACTCTATGAAGTATTTACGTCATTCTTGAAGATCTTATCTAAAGCCACCTGTAACTTTAATACCATGGAAGTCTCGACAACATTTACCTGTCTAACATTTGGTGGCTCAATTTTATTGATTATTCTTTTATCTTTAAAAAATCTAAAAAATATTTATTACAAATATTTTACATTATTTTTTAATTCTACTATAATACATTGTCAATAAGGACACGATAACACAATTACTTTTCGGCGTTTTTCTAGTGCTATCTAGTTTTCGTCCGGTAAATGATGTCGAGACTTCCAACGCTGATAAATTAACAAGGAAACGCTCTCAGCTTTCACCGACTCTTCATGTATGGGGAAGTTTAAGCCATTATTATGGTTTGGAATTATTAAGAATTAATGTGAGCTTTTAAGTATAAGGTAAAAGCAAAATGAGATAGTTGAACCTAAAAACAGTGTCAATAAAAAAGAAGTTGGGTAATAAAATAGAGACAAAATAAGCACGATGTATCAAAAAATATCAACAATAATAACAAACACCAGCTTAAATTTATAAGGTTTTGGTAAAAAACAATAAAGATTCTGCCAACTAACAGCTTTTCAACGAATGTTATTTAGTATGGTGGCGTCTATAGAACTCTATAGGATGTCCACCGACAAGATGGACAGACGACCTTGTAAAGATCCCAGGATCACACTGGATGCAGACTCCTCACCACCGGTAGCTGTGGATTATCGTGGGGCCTTATGTTCTGCAGTGGGCTTCCTTTGACTGATAATGATGATGATGATTTAAATTTGTTACTTAAATATCTAATTGAAAGCACTCAACCTAGATGTATTTCGCTTTTAACCTCTTCCCACAACAAACGTCACCTCAAAGGCAATCGGATAAACCCATACCGACCCAATCAGTAAAACAATAAAACTCTTAACATCAGCAGTTCACTCGAGAAACTTCGTTTCAACTGCTAATCGTCAAGGTAAAGGAAAAATAGAACAGCCTCTAAGGCTCTATACAAGTAATCTGTGCTACTCAACGAATAAAATAGTCTAATTTTAGAAATATCTGCTTTCAAAACACATCATTTTAAACGTGCTTTGTTGACGACGCGTTTGGTGTATTGATTAGCGCTCCTGACTATTACGTCGGCCGTCGCGGGTTCGAATCCCGCAAGGGGCAAATGTTTGTGTGATAAGATAAGCATGAACATTTGTATCTAAGTCATGGATATTATATGTATTTAAGTATTTATGGGAGACGCCCCCGTCATAATCGTTGTCTGGTACTTCGTAACACAAGGAAGAAAATCCCTTACCACGAAACCAGACAGCTGGTGTGTTGTCTGGCGCATATTGATTTATAAGTGGCAGCGCTTTAGTTGTGATGAAGTCAAGAAGTCGTGTTTGGATGATTCCATTTCGACCATAAAAGAAACATCAATCACGAACATTTCCTTCGTTGTTGGTTTCAGCTAATATCGGTTGATAACTTAATTGTTAAGCCTAATCAGAGGCCTTTCGGCGGTTTGGTGTCAGTTAGATTGGTCCACTAACTTGCAAATACACTCCGCAAATCCGCATTGAGCCCACGTGGTCGAGTGGTCATACCTAATCACCTAAGCTGAAGCTTTAAGTAAGAGATATGTTTACTTACAGGTACTATCTATAACACTTTATTATCTTTAACGATGACCTAACTATAGACAAACTAGAACAGAGCTATCTGGTTCAAATGTACAAAGAGACTTTACATCAGAAAAACTGTGAATACGGGTCGCAAATGATGATGATGATAAAAGTAGTTTAAGTCTCATTAGTTTCTTCTATTTTGCCTATGAAGGGCTAAGTCCAAGTTTTCACATTTACAGAAATAATTACTTTGCTCCACCACCCCTTGCCTGGTTTGAATGCCAGCCTTTCTGTTTACCTTTTGGCCGGCTTTTATTGAAAAACTTTTTAGACACATTGCTTTTCGGCGTCTCTAAGGAGTCGTGTTCACTAAACCTTGTGATTAACTGGAATTCACTAAGACCCGGTTGCGTGATCGATAGTAAACTCAACTAATCGTTAAATGTCGTTACCAGCGGTTGAATATCTATGATTGTGCGTGTTTTAAAGAAAAAAAATGTCATGTTAATAGTTCAAAATGAGAACCAGTACCCCAATCACAAATAATTGCGTCAAAGAATTCGTATAGTAACGTTATCATTTGTGTGAGAGTTTGAAAGCGCCTCTATCGGACGTAAAACAAAGTACAAATTTGACACTTGAATAACATAATATCTTATCTATACATATAATAAAATTGTAGAGGTCGAATTTCTGTACAATAAAAGAAAATGCTTAAAACCGAGTCAGGGGGATGTAAGAAGTGCAATAGCACTAATCTAGTTTTTTTTCGAATTTCTTATTTCTCTGTTTGTCTGTCTGTTTGCTCGGGATAAACTCCGAAGCGACTGGACCAATTTAAATGAAATTTTGAACAGTGGTAGTTTAAACCATCGAGCAACATTTAGGACACTTACAATGCCTGTAAATAAAAGTTTCCGTGTGATGTAAAAAAATATTAAAAACAAACTTCAGTAGAACGAAACGCGCCAAGTGTCACTTTTTCATCCATAGACCATTGTACACAGATACAAATAACTGATGTCTAAAGTCATTGTCAAACAAATGTCAAGTCATTCAATCTATCAAAATAAAACAAAGTGAAACAAAGTATTGAATATATATTAATCATCTGTGATTGAAAGCATGGAAATTATGTAAAATTGCCTGTTTAAATAATATTCGAGGAATAGCAACAACGCCACATGTGAAGGATTAAGCCACAAGGGATATTAGACACTGATGTGTTGCAATGGTCTTTCCAGTATCACCTGTTGTTGCTGACCATCACCTGTATAATGCAACACCAAAGTTTTATTAACGGTATGTAGATATCACTTTTACAATTTTACCCACCAGTATGTTACCTACTGCTTTTCCTATTCATCTAAACTCTAATCATCCAAAAATTCAACTGGTAGGATTGCAGAATAATTAATGAGAAGTGAAGCTCTTCTTCCAGAGAAAGAATTGAAGAGTTTCTTCCAGTTGAATTTGGAAAATCTACTCTCATACAGTTCATATTCAGATAATTCAGAAATTGAGGCAGACAATAAACAATATTTCTTATCCAGATCAAAACCTTAGCCTCACAGTCTTTAGAAATGCCACCAATACATAGCTATCACGACAAAAACTTTGTTTCAGAGAGCAAGGGGCAGCAATGATAACCAAAACCTGGCTGCTGATTGTCAACATGTAAGGAAGGTTGTTGCATACCCCGTGCCAAACCCGCTACAATTGAACAAGAAGATTAACCAATTTTTACCACCTTTCAAGTGTCACATCACTTACCTCTCCAAGATGCAGGGGAGTACAGACAGGAATGTGACTGTGGCATCTTCTACATCGGTGAATCAACAATTAATATAGGCATGCAGATTAAAAGATATAAATAGCTGATTTATTTATATTTATTTATGTAACGAAGAACCACTTCATAATTATGTTTAGACCAACCTAAGCAACATCTCATACTGCAAGATCTCAAGACACAATGAGCTTTTTCTGGGTGGTTAGGAACGTCAATAGATATTAATGAGCGATGGTAGTTTCTTGGTCTACCTGTGACCACGGATGCTGATAATAATTAGAAACGTCAGGCCCTCTATTTCATTTTAAATAAATGTGTGGGATATGAATCTGTAAAATGTTTTAATTAAATGTGTAGTGTTTCCTCCACATTGGTTTGTATAAATTAAATGAAATTTTGGTACTTTACTTTATGGTACTTGCCAAAATATAACAAAATATATATTTAGACCAATTTTTTCCACACAACAAAGTAAAATGTTAGTAAAGTAGAAGTTTTTTTTTTTGTGGCAAAGTACTTGTAGTTAAAAAGTAAAGTAACCAAATCCCATCAGACAAAGGAACTCTTAATCAAAATACAAATTGTGTACGTCCAAATAATCGGTATGGTCATAATAATTGATCACCTTTGATGTACTACTTGCTTCTTATTGTTGTTATAATAAATATACTGATTTTGTTTCAAAATAAGTTTAATAAAGCTTACTAAGCATTCTATATCGCCCTTCAGTTTAGGCTTAGGCCTTAGGCTTAACTTATATAAATACTTTATATCTTGCGTACTTATAAGTACTTATACTTAAGTTTCTTATTTGTAAAATCATAAGCCTAAATAATTAAAAATTGTACCCAAAGTCACTATTCCACGCGGACGAAGTCGCGGGCACAGCTAGTATAAAATAAACACTACGATAAAATGACATTACGGTAAAATTTTAGAGATTTATCTCGCATTTTTACACCCTGTATTACTGTAGAGTAACCCAGCTACTGACCAAAGCATCCGCGTTATAACTCGACCACAGTGGTTATGTCACCACGACCCTCCAATTTAACGGGTAGTCCTCATAATTATAACTGGACAATATTAGAATTGAATGGCACTGGAAAACACAATTTCGTGCTCCCGTTATTAATTTGGAAACCGCATGATAATAGCGTTGGGTCGTGAGATAATGAGATATCGATGTTTTGGCTCACTATTTATTAAATAGCAGGGTTTATTTTTTGTATTTGTGTCTACTTTACGCAAACAGGATTATTGAGTAAGCAAAGAATTAAATCAGTCATGGTAATACATTTTTAAAACGTTTCATCATTACTAATATTCTAAAGCTACATAGTGTGTTCATTTGTATCGGTCAAGAATTATTTGATTTTGATAGAATTTAAAAAAAAATGCCTCAGTTAAATAGCTTCTTTATGCAATGGATATGGATGAAGGCTCATTTATGGGCTATAGAACATAACACTACGTTCGTATGACGAAATACCTACGGGTAAAGAAAAGAACAAGGTCACAGAAGATGCTAATCACAAATAAGTTATGTAAAGCCGTAAATCCTATATGGAATTTGGAAATAAACAATACTGATAACTTTTAAGGTCCAAAAATTACGTTAATAATGAACGTTTTTTGTGAACGTACTTTTTGTAACTAAAAAATATTCGATAAGTTATTATTAGTAGTATTGTTGTATAGTATTGTTCTCCTCACTAGTGTTATGGTCAGTAACAAACGGTGATTAAGTTTGTTTTGGTTTAAGCTAATATGCGTTTTCAACGGATATTCGCGCCGTAATCCGTCTGGTTCGGTTAATCACGTTTACTTACTTTGAATAAATATTACATGTTGTGTTTGCATCAGTTGGACTAAGTATTTGTATGACCATGATTTAGCCAAAAGATGTCCACTGCTGAACATAGGCGACGATTTTCTATAGCGACTGGTTGCGAGGGGTCTACATCCAGTGTGACCCGAAAATCTTTACAAGGTCGTCTGGCCATCTTGTTGGTGGACGCTACGTATGCTGCGCTTTTGGTCGAAGGGTCTCCAATCTAGAACTTTTCTAACGGCCATCAGTTCTTCGCGTTATGTGCCCTGCACATTGCCAAATTAAGCTTACCGATTTGCAGGGCTCTTTCTGATGAAGAGCTGAAATAAAATAGTTATAGATTACGGCTCATGTAACTGGGTGAATGATAAGCTTATTTAATAGATTTTACATAGGCCACGCAGGTTTTTTTTAGCTAAGAGCCCAAAAGCCATTCCATGAAACTTCTGAATTATTCCCAAATTACCGTAAATTAACAAGACGTAATATATAAGCCATACCGATTTTTAAACTTAACTCCATATTATTATGAAAGATACATTTAAAAAAATACCAAACCATCTTTGTACACAATGATTTGTGCAATAAAATTTAAAAATAAGTATGTATGAGCCTCTTTGTAATTTTATAAAACTTTAAAAACTGTTTCACAGAATACCTAGGCAAAAGGGTTCTGCGTACTTATCCTGATCATTTCAACCTACATATTCGTTAGAATTTAAAAAAAAGTCTTGAATATGATTCTAGTATGCAACCTATTGAAAAAACTACCACTAGTATTAATAATCTCTGAAAAGCCACTGAAAAATCTTAACCGTTTCATCATCATCATCATCATTATCAGCCGAAGGACGTCCACTGCTGAACATAGGCCTCCCCCATGGCTTTCCACAACGACCAGTTGTGAGCGGTCTGGATCCAGTGCGATCCTGCGATCTTTACAAGGTCGTCTGTCCATCTTGTCGGTAGACGTCCTACGCTGCGCCTTTGGTCGAAGGGTCTCCAATCCAGGACTTTTCTGCCCCAACGGCCTTGGCCTCAGTTCTTCGCGCTATGTGCCCTGCCCACTGCTACTTGAGCTTACTGATTCGCAGAGCTATGTCCGTTACCTTAGTTCTTCTACGTATTTCCTCGTTGCTGATTCGATCTCGTAGAGACACACCGAGCATAGCCCTCTCCATCGCTCGTTGTGTGATTTTGAGCTTCTTTATGAGGCCCATAGTTTGAGACCACGTTTCGGATCCTTAACCGATCCTTAATTAATGACACCTAATCTCAAAGACCACCTTACTTTTAAAGCCAAATTATTGCAAGTCACGTTTTCTCCGTTGTACAAGAACGTTCCCTGTAATCGAAATCCGACACCAACAAACTAAAACAGACAACATAAGCATCCAATCTTTTATACCTCTAACATACAGGTTATAAACGTAGGGACTAAAATTTAGGTGTGACGAAAAATTAGACGTTGAAAATCTCTTTATAATAGTTAAAAGGAAGGAAAAATTGCTTAAATGATATAAAAGAAAATTTCCGTTGAATTTAATCTCAGTGTCATTTTGTAAATACTAGTAATTTTGTTGTCTTTATTTTTGTTGTATTGAGTTATCCGTAGTGGTCTTTATTTTATTTTTTTCTCCACCTACAGCGGCCAAAAACTTATGAAAGTCTGAGATTAAAATTGTATCAAAAATTTCAAGGCTGACATTTCATCGCCCATGAAACAAGTATCGCTCATGAGAGTTTTTTTTTCTAGAATTCTTACACCCTGTATTATATAGTACCTTATGTGAAATTTAATACGGTAGCGTAATGTGTCTCTCACGTGATACGAAACGATTAAGTTACGGAAAGCCATAATGATTACGCGAATAAGAGGTTTGAGGTTGTGTTAGATGTTTAATGAGATTTCGTTTATCTAAACTAGTGATTGAATGAACCGTGTTGTGACTTTAGAATGGTAGTATTTTAATTCTGTAACCTATATCAAATAGAATAGCTTGCACCTTATCTACCCAGTTCCCGACTTGTTGTAGTTTGTTTTATAACATATAAATTTACCTACTTTAACTATGTAACTTGAACCTTGTTTGTAACTAAGTCTATTCTAATAATGTATCAGCTATAGTTACTTATTTTGGCTGTCTCACGCACTGTAGGCAAACCTCAGTGGTTTTTATCAGTGCATAAAACCATGTATTTTTTGTATTGTTTTTATTACATGATAATAAATGAAAAAAAGAAAATACCACATAAGCGTAGTCCTGGTAATTTTGGTGTTAAAATGGCATTATCGACAAATGATTTCTGAAATAACGTAACGTTACGTGATTACTTTTTCAGATAATAAAGATTTTGTTCTTTTATTTTTAAATTGCTCCTAAGTGAATAGTTCATTTTTATAATATTTTTGTGTATGATCTGATACCTAACATCTTAATACTACTTCAAAATAACAAAAAGCTATAGTAAAACTCATAAACTTTATGTTACTAACGTAAACTCGAAAAAGTTTTATTTAAATGACAAAATCTATTGAAAATTACCCTTTTATTTCTCCTAAGGTTATGAATCGAATTACGGATAACCCTGTATATGTAGATCTGACATAAGCTAACAGACAGGAAAGAAACTTACTCTATGAAGTATTTACGTCATCCTTGAAGATCTTATCTAATGCCACCTGTAACTAAAATACCCTGGAAGTCTCGACAACATTTACCTGTCTAACATTTGGTGGCTCTCGAAAAACGCTGAGACAAAATTTTCATAATTTTATTGATTATACTTTTATCTTTAAAAAATCTAAAAAATATTTATTACAAATATTTTTACGTTGTTTTTTAATTCTATTATAATACATTGTCAATAAGGACACGAAAACACAATTACTTCTCGGCGTTTTTCTAGTGCTATCTAGTTTTCGTCCGGTAAATGATGTCTAGACTTCCAACGCTGATAAATTAACAAGGAAACGCTCTCAGCTTTCACCGACTCTTCATGTATGGGGAAGTGTAAGCCATTATTATGGTTTGGAATTATTAAGAATTAATGTGAGCTTTTAAGTATAAGGTAAAAGCAAAATGAGATAGTTAAAGCTAAAAACAGTGTCAATAAAAAAGAAGTCGGGTAATAAAATAGAGACAAAATAAGCACGATGTATAAAAAAATATCAACAATAATAACAAACACCAGCTTAAATTTATAAGGTTTTGGTAAAAAAAATAAAGATTCTGCCAACTAACAGCTTTTCAACGAATGTTATTTAGTATGGTGGCGTCTATAGAACTCTATAGAACGTCCACCGACAAGATGGACAGACGACCTTGTAAAGATCCCAGGATTACACTGGATGCAGACTCCTCACCACCGGTAGCTGTGGATAATCGTGGGACCTTATGTTCTGCAGTGGGCTTCCTTTGACTGATAATGATGATGATGATATAAATTTGTTACTTAAATAACAAATTGAAAGCACTCAACCTAGATGTATTTCGCTTTTAACCTCTTCCCACAACAAACGTCACCTCAAAGGCAATCGGAAAAAAGGATTAACCCATACCGACCCAATCAGTAAAACAATAAAACTCTTAACATCAGCAGTTCACTCGAGAAACTTCGTTTCAACTGCTAATCGTCAAGGTAAAGGAAAAATAGAACAGCCTCTAACTAAGGCTCTATACAAGTAATCTGTGCCACTCAACGAATAACATAATCTAATTAAATTTGTTCTAATTTAATTTGTGTCTATTGTACTACTAGCGAATATATAAGATAATTTCCTGGGTAAGTATTTTGTTTATGGTGTGCAATAAAGAGTTTTTATTATTATTATCATTTTAGGTGCTCGTAGCGCAGTGGTGGCAGCGCTTTGGTAGTACCGAAGTTAGGCAACTTACGGCGCGGTCGGTGTTTGGATGGGTGACCATTCAGAACATATAAGTGACGTATATCACGAGCATCTCCGTGGTTCGGAAGGCACGTTAAGCCGTTGGTCCCGGCTATATCGGTTGATATTAGTCGTTAAGCCTAGTCAGAGGCCCTATGGGCGACTTGATAAAATCTGACAGCAAGGTTGGTCGCTTGCCTTGCAAACACCCCTCCGCCAATCCGCACTGAGCCCGCGTGGTGGAGTATGGCTCATACTACCTCACATTTGAGGTAAGGCCTTTGCCCAGCAGTGGGATGCTTACAGGCTAACTTTACTCTTTTTATTATCGTTTTAATCAACGTGCTTTGTGGCGTTGTAGTGGCAGCGCTTTAGTTGTGATGAAGTCAAGAAGTCGTGTTTGGATGATTCCATTTCGACCATAAAAGAAACATCAATCACGAACATTTCCTTCGTTGTTGGTTTCAGCTAATATCGGTTGATAACTTAATTGTCAAGCCTAATCAGAGGCCCTTCGGCGGTTTGGTGTCAGTTAAATTGGTCCAGTGACTTGCAAATACACTCCGCAAATCCGCATTGAGCCCACGTGGTCGAGTACCTACGGCTTAAGCCGAGCTTACGGCTCATACCTAATCACCTAAGCTGAAGCTTTAAGGAAGAGATATGTTTACTGGTACTATTGTATAATACTTTCTTATTTATTTAAACTTTATTGCACTGTATATTGTACAATTGGCGGACTTAATGCCTTAGGACATTCCCTACCAGTCAACCGCTTGGGAATGCAGAAAATTTGATCAGTGGCGGAGCGTTTGCAATAACTGAGCGGGTAATATAAAATAAATTATATAATGCATTATGGCGACATAAACATACATACTAATATTACACAAATAATTAATAGGATATATAAATATATATAGGCAAAATAAACATACATAAAATACACAAAAAAATACTTACAAATAACGAAATTGGAGATATTGACGACATCTAGGTGAAAGAAAAGAAAATAATTAACAAAAAGGTTAGTTCTGAAGAAAGCCAAGGTGAAGATACTTTCTTTTCTTTAACGATGACTTAACTTTTAACAAACCAGAACAGAGCTCTCTAGTTCAAATGCACAAAGAGACTTAACATCAGAAAAACTGTGAATAAGGGTCGCAAATGATGATGATGATAAAAGTAGTTTGAGTCTCATTAGTTTCTTCTATTTTGCCTATGAAGGGTTAAGTCCAAGTTTTCACATTTACAGAAATAATTACTTTGCTCCACCACCCCTTGCCTGGTTTGAATGCCAGCCTTTCTGTTTACCTTTTGGCCGGCTTTTATTGAAAAACTTTTTAGACACATTGCTTTTCGGCGTCTATAAGGAGTCGTGTTCACTTAACCTTGTGATTAACTGGAATTCACTAATACCCGGTTGCGTGATCGATAGTAAACTCAACTAATCGTTAAATGTCGTTACCAGCGGTTGAATATATATGATTGTGCGTAGTTTAAAGAAAAAAAATATCATGTTAATAGTTCAAAATGAGAACCAGTACCCCAATCACAAATAATTGCGTCAACTAATTCGTATAGTAATGTTATCATTTGTGTGAGAGTTTGAAACAAAATACAAATTTGACACTTGAATAACATAATATTGTGTATCAATAATTTTCATTAAATAGATCGTTTAACTTGTTACTGGACGTGCCATATTTACGTTAGTATGACGTCGTCTGCGGTAATACTTACGCTTACTACACGACACGGGAGTACTTCGTGCCGCCTACTGACGTAAACTCGCTACGATTACGTGACGTCAAATGGTCGTGATTGGGGTACTGTTAGTTTTTAATAACTATCTAGTTAGTTCACCCTATGTAAACGGCTCCTTAAACCAATCTATTTCTTTAGTACTGATCCGAAATTTGTATACCAAGTTACGCATCTTGAGGTTCTACATTACAAGAATTTGCTCATAATTCCAAATACAGTCATCCCTTTCTCTCGTAACGTGAATTTTCCGTGAGCTACAGGGACGGATATATTCTAAAATATAAAAATCGCGTTACATAGTTAGAACTCTGTATTCGCGAGTAAATTTGCTATAACTGCTCTCTTAACTTTCTCGAATAAATTTTCTTTTGGAAGGATTAAAGATGAGAAGTCCCAAGTTTCATTTAGTTACCGAAATATTTCAGAACTGCGGAAGCAATTTTTAAAGGAAATTACATGGCTGTTACAGCGACTTTGTTTTTAATTGTCTATGATGTGCTTTGAAACTTGAGAGTTTGTTTTATTGGATCATTGTTTTGTCGCCGCAAAAAAAAAAAACTGTTTTTTTTATATTTCTAATATCCAATATTATTGTTGACAACGCGTTTGGTGTATTGGTTAGCGCTCCTGACTATTACGCCGGACGTTGCATGTTCAAATCCCGCAAGGGCCAAATGTTTGTGTGATGAGCACAAACATTTGTACCTAAGTCATGGATGTTACATGTATTTAAGTGTTTATGGGTGACGCCCCCGTCATAATCGTTGTCTGGTACTTTGTAACACAAGGAAGAAAATTCCTTACCATGAATTTAGACAATTGGTGTGTTGTCTGGCGCATATTTTTATTTATTTATTATTAACTCTAATTTCTCTTCGAATGGCTTTGTTTTGAAATTAGATTATTTACAACGAGTTTCGTTGACGTTTTTCATACTTAAAAATCATAGTCCATCGTCGATTCAGGTCTAGTCTAGAGACAGGAGCAAACATATTACGTTATTTGTAAACAAATAAAAACTTGAGGTGTGTATGAAAATTATTAAAAAACTTTTTTATATTTTACTCCCAGTATTTATGTATCTCTACGGTATTACATACGAATACTTTCACAACACTAAAAATCTCAAAATCTTATCCCCTTTCGGTCGAACTCCAAACTTCCCACTTCACATACGTAAGGATTTCGAAACACGATGTTACAGTCAATTGCCGAAACAACTTGGAGCTATGATGTCGCAGTTAAACCAGACCACGGTACGTAGTGATTTATGCCGAAAGCGACGTACGGGAACTCAAAAAGTTTTGCATGGCGAACTCTTTCCAAAAGCAAGCCTTAGGTTACACAGTAGACGATAAAACGCGATATTGATTAAATACAAAAAAAATAAAAATGTTTATACTAATTTAGTCCCAGCGAACTTTGTTTCGATCCCGGCCCCGCCTCGCCCCGGCCCCGTTTTATAATTATTATCCTATTCGGGACCAAGACAAATTCAACAAAGCAATAATTTATTCCCGGCCTCGTTTTTAAACAACTCTTCAATTTTATAATATTAGTAGTATAGAATTAAGTAAAATTTTAAATTGAAATTCACTATTCAACATAACCAACCATATAGCGATCTAAATTGGATGAAAAAGTTAAATCTCACAAAGACTATATACACGATTCAATGCTGATCATCTCATTTTAACGAGCTATTCAAATAAGTGGACTGGCCAGCGTTATTTTGTACCAACCTCTGTCTGACCCAAGACTAAACACAAGTAGAACAAAGTCACCTTGTCTATTTATTTCCAAAATCTCCCCTTTTCTTCGATATCTTAAACCTGAATTGTCTTTCAGGGCGTAAGTGTTTACGTGATTGTTTTACGAAAACAATACTGTCTAAGACATTCACTTGATACGTCACGCCTCAGGTAAAATGATACCTTGTTTATATAGAAAATCACGTTCAACTAAGATGACAGTAACGACAAAAGGAACTCATAGATGAAATAAGAAACCAAAAATTGCGCACGGGCGGGACTCGAACCAGCATCTTTCTGGCTTACCGGGCCAACTCCTCTTCTAATTGAGTTACAGCTACCGTGCTGTCGGTCCAACCGCGCGAAATTCTTGGTCTCTTAGGGATACGTCATTACGTGACATTAGCGCCATCTACCCTTCTGTTTATGCAACAGCGGAATTTTTACCGTGCGCAATTTTTGGTTTCTTATTTCATCTTTAAGAATTCAAATATGACACTGTGAGTGTTAAGAAACATTCAAAACCAAAGAACTCAAAGGTTAAGGTAATATTATTATCCACTAGCTTTTGCCCGCGACTTCGTCCGCGTGGAATAGTGACTTCTTTCTCCCGTTTTTTACACATTTACCACTATATCTTTTCTCCTATTGGTCGTAGCGTGATGTTATATAGCCTATATCCTTCCTCGATAACTGGACTATCCAACACAAAAATAATTATTCAATTCGAACCAGTAGTTTCGGAGATTAGCGCGTTCAAACAAACAAACAAACAAACTCTTCAGCTTTATAATATTAGTATAGATTCTAGTTGAGTGCTCTTACCTGACAGTAAAGTGACAATGCAACCGATAATGATGTATTATGTCTGCTAGTAACTAAATAAATATTGGAAACCAATCAAATACATTGCTCCAAAGTAAGTAAGTAGTTAATGCATTTGTGTTCTAGAAATCAGAAGCAACGGTGTGTGTCCGTGAACGACTGCGCTGCAACTTATTTTGCAAATATACAACAATATTTTTTTATAATTCGTGGTCAGTTTATGGTATATAAAATCACCTCTGTAAGTACTGGGTGCGTATTGCGATGCAGTTTTAACAGTTTAATAGCTCTGCTTTACTGTCAAATTAATGGATGAATGGAATGAAGCACAGATTGAAATCTACATCACGTATGTTAACATTTTTTTTATAGTAATAGCAGCGATTGATTCAAAAATTTATTTCAACGGCATAATGACGCGTATCATGCATGACATGTGTATCATGCCTTATCCGAGTCTTGTTTTGCCAAAAATTTCTCGTGTAAAATAACGCATGGCCAGAACTCAGGAGACTTGTCACGTCACGCCACGATAGAACATCGCACGAAGTTAGGGCCAACTGGAAACTGATAACTTTTGCGTACATTTTTAAAACGGACGACATTTATTTTAGTATTCTTAAATTCGAGTTTTGTTCTCTGAACGCATTTGTCATGTTACTGTGAATTTGTAACTGCGAGAAGTGTTTTAAAAGTTTTATAGTTTAAATCTAGTTTGATGATAAATTGCATGGGATATGTCAGATATTTTTTACTGAATTTTTACTCTGAAATAGGTTTATCTAGTCCTTACAATTGGTGACTATTACATTTCTTTTGTCTACTATATCTTAACGCTTAGTTAATGGCGGCGTTTACTCACCATATTTTCAATGTATCTTTGAATAAAGAAGACCCTCGCACTAGACTCCCTACTAAATTACTACTCGTAATCGAATTACAACACGAAATAAGTTCGATCATGCGAGAATCGGCCTCCAGGCGTGGAAGTCTCGACATAGTTCCCTTTAAAACCACCAGGTGGCGCCCCAAAAGTGATTAGTCAAAATTGGTATTTTCGTGTATTTATTGATTGAGAAGAATGTTTCAATCAAGCTTAAAAAATTACAAATATTTTTAAATATTTAGATCTATACGTAAGTTAAAAGGATATTCGATGCAGCAGAAAATCAGAATATTGAAACTGTCCTTTACAGGACCTTATTTTAAAGGCTATGTGACAGAATGCAAGTACCTTTCTTTAACCTCTAACAGTGTCTAGAAACTTTACCATGGCTGCATTTTTATATCATAATTATCGTAAAATAATTATGTTAAGTAAGTTTTCTTAGTCTCCTAGTTTTACATTTCAAAGAATATAATAAGATTCTTATAAAAATAAGACGATTTAATACAATTCTTGTCCTAAATAAATACTAAGCCGTGTTGTAACGTTGTAAACGAAAAAATCGTAAAATGTAAGACAACATCGAGCAATAGAAAGTGTAACACAAATATCTCAAGATATTATATTGTTTGAATATCTTTTAAAACCTCAGTAACTGGACATTTAAATATTGAACACCAATCACATTATTGCTTTGACTCATAAAATAAGTAGCTAATGCACTTTTGTTATGGAAATCAGAAACAACGATGGTTCAACAGCACCAAGACTTAGGACGATCTAGAAAATTATGATTTCAACACTGACCCGACCGGGAAACGAACCCGAGACATCGAAGCGGCGACGCCTTGTAACGCAGCGTGCTCAGCCACTGCATCACGGTAGTCGTCAATTACTTATGCACTACAATAAGTTTCATACAGACATATTTTCAACTGACTTCAAATAAAGAAGGGGATCAGTCCGGCTTTATGTTTGTTACCTCATAACTTGGCCATTTGTCAACTGATTTATTTATTATTTATTTTTGGAGCTCAAAATAAGCACGAAAACGTTATAAATTAAATTAAATTAAAATCACTTTATTTTGACCAATCACAGATAAATGTTTTCAAGAGTAAATTGAGGTTACTTGAGACGCTAAGTTAGTAATTGTATAGTTTGAATTTTTAAAGTAATTAAATTATTTTTAGCCAGCACATGAATTATTGAGCAATGTTATACAACGGAACATATCTCTGCTTATTTCTTTCACCTAGAGATTTTCCCAAAAGTTGGTGTCAAGGGAGTGCTCTTCATGCTAATTAAATTTACCTTCGTTAGTATTTTTGCGTTTAATAAAGAGTATAAAACAAGGCTTTCATGTGGTTTATCTTTTGTAAAAGCTTTTATTTGCGGCTTGTAAAAAGTCGCGTTGTTTCGAAGGGCTGACAAAATATTCAGGTGATAAAGTGATCGTTATGAAAGGGTTTGTCACAAAAACCGGTTTTAGTAATTTGTTAGTCGAATTATATTTTGATAATATTTGGCTTGATTACAAAAATATTTTATGTGTTAATTTTGAAGAAATTAATAACAAGATAATTTACCGATTGTATATCAATTCTACTCTTAAGTATAGTTAAAAGCTATTTCTATTGCTATGATATTAAAATAAATAAATATTCTTGGACATTTCACACAGCGCCATCTGGTCCCAAACTAAGCAAAGCTTGTACTATGGTAACCAGAAAACGGATATAAACATACTTAAAAGCATTTTTTTTGTAAATACATACATATTATACATAGAATATTATAAAGAAAAGACAAAATTGAGATTAAAGAATACATTACTTGTCTTCTGGTAGTATTCTAACATAATATTTTTCAGTTCATTTCGTATGTGTTCCTTGAAATTAAGACGTGGTAAAACATGTTAAATAAACGAGTCAATGCCAAAAACCAGGTAAACGTCATTTGTAGTTACAGTTAAGTGAGTTTGGTGAGTAGGAAAACCGTCAAAAATGGAGGAAATATGTCGCCCGCATCGCCATTTGTACTGGGGCGTTTCGCACCGCAAAGTTTTCGGACCGCGGTATAAATTTCCCAAATGGTGTTTCAGAATGAGGTCATTCGCACCACCCTAGCCAGTGCTTTAGCGGTGCAAATTGCCCAAGGTATCTTTTGAATCGACTCATTTCATAGGCCGCTGTGATCTGAATAATCCCATTATGAAACTGCACATGGGCAGATGCCTCGCCACGGTCCGAAAAACTTGTGGTGCGAAACGCCCCAATACCCGTTTGTGGGGAAGTGTACCACGTGACATGGAGAGTTAAATAAATAAATACATAAAGTTACTAAAAATCCCTTACCATTCCAAATATTTTTGTAAACACTAAAACCACTCCAAAACTCAAAGACATACCTTCCGCCCGCAGCGGGCTAATTTGCATAGAAATAAACAGGACTTACCAACTCCCAACGAGATACCACTTTTGACGGACACACAGACAAAACAAAGAATTATTTAAATTTTAAATTTGAGCTTGCTTTTAGCCGGTTTTCACGGGCAATTTTAAATTTTTCCGTTCTGCGAAAAAGGTACGCTTATGTATTTGTATTTGCAGTACATAAGACTGCATTGCAAAAAATAATCGGATTTTCAGTGTTCCCACTATTTACTCCACAATTTTTTGGACACGAAAAGTATCAGTAAAACCATAAACATAGAAATATTCTTTAAACTAAATGTAAAGTTAAATTAGATTTAAGATTAGATTAGATTTGTATCAAAGAAAAGAAAAGCAGTTTCACATTTACCCATTATTGCTGACAACATAGCAGCGAGTATAGACAAGGCATAAAAGCGATGACTATTATGATATAGGCCTGTTTTACCATCGAAAAATAATTACTAACCATCGAATAATTCATACATCATTCGTGGTGTCGTGTTGCTAATTTTATTCATGATAATACATTGCGGAGGGACAGTTACAGTTTTGAAATAAATAATATGCATGTGATGAATATAATAAATTAAAGTTCATCAAAATTTAACATAGACTGGCAGGCAACTCGATATGAACTGATGAACTGTCACGTCCAATTTTAAATTAAAAAATATCAAATAATAGGTACTGCAACTTCAACACAAAATAGGATGCAGTATCATATTTTCGTCCACATTAAGTCTGTAGGAAACACGGCACACATTTTTATAACTTTAAAGAAAGTTAGCGCTCAGTACCAGCTCTTGCATAGTTTTAGGAAGTTATGCCTAATAAACTCCAGCGCTAAGACACAATAGATGTTTTAAAATATAACCACAGTACAGTCAACTACTGTCTCAGGTCTTCCTGTTGGAACTTACTTTAAGGTTTTAGTGGGGTGCGGATATGAAGAAATACGTTAATTATTTGGATCTGAAGTTTTAGCAAAAACTACATAATTTTTAAAACACTTTACGGAACTATTTTTTAGTACCTTAGTTTGCCTGTGACCGTATAATAAAATAATAATGTGCACAAAATAAATTCGTTTATAGGAGCATTACTAGGGTTGGTAATTGGGTTGGTTGGGTAATCATATCGCTGGATGTATGTGAAAATTATGTATGTAATCACAAAATTCCAAATAACTAAGCATCAGATATTAGGCTAAGGGTCAGTTGATTGACATTTTTTATGAAGTTATGGACAGATATATCGTTACCAGTTATTTACTAGTACCATCGTTAAACAGGCGGTAAGTAGCCTAATTATTCAATTCTCTTAGTTCTTATCATAAAGCAAATAAAGCTAGATAGTCCCCCTAGCCGATTTCGACTACGGTGGCCAGTCACAACGACCAACCGACTGCGCGGGACATATTATAGTGCACAAGTGTGTGCGCAAACACAGGTGCACTCTCTATTCCTTTCACTCTCATAGCCCGATGGGACAGCAATCTGACACGACCGGAGAGAGATCAGGCGCAGGACCAACGGCTTAACGTGCTTTCCGAGGCACGGGGGTGAAACACCGCCAACTTCCAAACTCCGGGCTACCCTGAGAATTTCTGAACAGAAAAACTCCGGTACATATTTTTGGCCCGACCCGGGAATTGAACCTGGGACCTCCGGCGCAGCTGTCGCTTTAAAATGCGACCCTCTCATCGCTGCGCCACCGAGGCAGTCAATAAAGCTAGAACACTTACCCTAAAACAAAAAAATCTTTTCTCTAGACTCCTGATAAACTTGGTTGGTTTTATAAATCCTTGCTTTAAAACATTTATCACATTAAACATTCCGAAACACAATTTACTGCTTCCTTGCCAGTGTACCCAAGTTAATTTCTGAAACATCCAGAACGACGTGTATCTTCTGAAGTTCAACGTTAGCCGAGATATTCTTAGATCCTACTCTGGTTCTTTAGCATCTTCTAGTAAATTCTAATACATAATAGATATACCCCCCCCCCCCCCCTTATTAATAACTCAAACGGTCTTTTACACCTATTTTAGCTATTACACTGTTTTGTCTCATTCTTTCTTGGTGCTGTCATCATTTGACAGAATGTGAAAAAACAGTGTAATAGCTAAAATAGGTGTAAAAGACCGTTTGAGTTATTAATAAGGGGGGGGGGGGGGAAGGGGTATATCTATTATGTTCAGAATCGTTCACACTTTGAAATAAGTGCACCGATATTCAGGATCAATTCTAGATAGATAACTTTACCACATCACAAATTGTACTCTATGGCCTGAAAAATACTAAATGTCATTAACATTAGTTTGGTTGTTCACACGTAAGGGTGTTACAGGTAAAACTCACTCCGCATTACACACATAAGGGTGTTAAAGATAAAACTCGCACATTATTATATTATAATTAAGTCTTATATCCGCGTCGTATCAGAGGAGAGATAATCATGGAAAAGTCTCTACCCATATTTAGGAACCGACTACTTAGTTATTTATTTAGTTATACTTTACACAGCAAAAATTAGTTCGAAAAATGGACATAACGCCAATTGGCATTTTCTACCTTTCCTACCTTTGGGATAGCAGACATGATTGTGGCCAGTGCGACAGATAAATTAAATTAATTATTACTTCAATTGATGACGATGATAGCCTTTTCTTCTTTGATGACAGTCTTCTGTGAGAACAGTGCGTAGGTCAGCAAGAATCGAAAATTTATTCAGGCTGTCCTGCAGAGTTGGTAAACTGGTTGGCAAATTTCGTTCAGGCTAATTTTAGTTTCAACACATCTATTGTGTGCACCGGGGTAAGACCACCTGGGTTTGGGTTAGTTGTGAGAAAACTATTGAACCATTGAATATATTCTGTTGTTTATTTTTTTAACTCAATCTAACGCGGCATCGCAGCCAGCATCGCAGCCAGCATCATAGCCTCCTTGCCACATGGAAATGGTTTCGTTTTTGAATAGGTAGGTTTTAAGATTTTTTTATGATGCATATCTTATTTTTAATTTAATTCAGTTCTTGTAGTATTAGTAAAGATATTTGGACTTCATTGTCCTCAAATTAAGTTTGAATTCGTTTTGTATGAGACTATAAACTTTAATATGATTGTCAGCTTACAAAATGTAATTTTTAGTTAGCTATATTTTTTTACGCAATTCTATACCTAACCCGAATATAAATGGATTTATGCAAATCTAGACATACGTTTTGTTTTCTTTTCAGTGTAAATAAAAATTATACCTGAATATGTACTAGTAATATATATGTAAATTTATTTATGAATAAAAAGGCATACACTCGTTGAGCTGTGTTTGTATATATTTTGGTGAATCATTTTCTGTATCACGGTATTTTGTTTGCTAATCGTCTAGTTTCAATTACATGCACCATTAAAATAGGAATGGTTGTGATTAAAATTTATCTCTCTCCTCTATTTGCCGAAAGAACGAATTAGCTAACCAACTTACATAAACTGAGGGTCAAAGCGATCCGCAAAGAAAATACCCGAAACATAACAGAGTAAGGTTCAGTTGGCTGACTGTTTAAGTCATAATGCCTCCTGTATGTCGATTCACTAAGCAAATGACAATGCTGTCATTGAGAACGATATGATAGTTTTACGATTTTTTTTTTACTTCAACATTGAGCACAACATTCAGAACAACCATTTTTTTTAAATCTTAAATTATATTTTTTCAGGCAACATAAAACCTATAATATCTCACTTCATTGTTTAGTAAAATAATATTGATAGTAAATAAAAAAAACCGGTTAAGTGCGTGTCGGACCCGCGCACTGAGGGTTCCGTGCCACCCTTAACTGAATTCAGGGTCCACTTACTTTCACTTAACGAAAACATCACAATATATTGCGACAGCAAAAATAACTTTGTTTTTCATAGTGTTTGTATGAAAGACAAAGTTATATTTGCGGTTGATAAAAATGTGCAATATCTCATAAACTACTGGTTCGATCTCCTTCAAACCAATTTTCGTTGCAAGTTTTTGTTGAGATCTACATCATATATTTTTTTCAAAATTTTCACTTTCTTAGTTCAAAAGTTAGATGGGGGGGGACGCCCATTTCACCACTTTGGAAGCGTCTATATCTCAAACCTTACACTTTTAGAAAAAATGGTTTTAGAAACACAACATCATTTTAAAAGACCTATCCATAGACACCCCACACGCATAGGTATGAGTAAAAAAAATTTTTTTGGTTTTAGTTTCATGTATGGGAGCCCCCCCTTAAATATTATTTTTTCTTATTTTTGGTATCTGAATCGGAAAGCGGTAAACAAGATACACCTACCTACCAAGTTTCAGCTATGTGATGCTTATAGTTTCAGAATAAAGTGGCTGTGACATACGGACGGACAGACAGACAGACAGACAGACAGACAGACAGACAGACAGACAGACAGACAGACAGACAGACAGACAGACTTGACGAAACTATAAGGGTTCCGTTTTTTGCCATTCGGCTACGGAACCCTAAAAAGGTTTACTATGAACATCGCCATCTGTTGGTACATTTGAGAACAAGCTTTAGCTTAACTCTTAATGATTGATATTACATCAGCCTTTTATTTCTCTATAAAAACCATGTGGTTTGATTCCAGGTGTAAGGCAGTTTTATGTTATAATAAAATATTTCATGAATATTTTGTAAATAAATAAATAATACTTTATTATACCATTTACAATGTTTTTGCACTAAAAGGGTACAATCATAAACATTGGCTATAAAAACATGACGGAAAAGTGGCACCTACCCTCCGCGCTAGTAACAAAACAAATATTTCATAAGAATCTGAGAGATTAAAAATCACTACAAAATAACAGATGCAATGAAGCGTATGAATCATTTTACCAATAAAGCCTATATTACCAAAAGGTAAACATATTTATGGACCTTAAATTAAATTCAGATGGAGCATACTGTATTTACTTACACTGTTCTAATCAAAATTCAAATCATGATTCCCCAATGAAACTTCCTAGTTAATGGTGCAAGAATTCAAATAGCCACTAGAATCTTCGACTCAATTTATTTCGTAGATAACTTTAACTTAAGTACATCATATAAAATTTATTAGTCCAATAGAGTTTACTAGAACCATTTATTGCGGAAAGAGCGTTAGATTTGTATTGCATTTTTCGGACATCCAATAGGTTTATTTTATCATCACTGTAACGCTTATGGCTACTTCATTAAAATTGTAAATACATATTTTAATGTGATAAGTTCACTTTACTTTTTAGATAATATTCAATGGGATTTTTTGAAAAATTTATCTACTGCTCCAGGCCTCTTGTACATAAACTGTTTCATTTTATTTACCCTATTGCCCTATACCTATATTTTTTTTACCTTAATTGTTATACCACTATAACTTTTTTTTATTTAAAGACTTTATGTCAGAAATCATTGTGTTCAAAGGTGGAATTAATGCTAAAAGCATTCTCTGCCAGTCAAACCTTAAGGTCATGAAGAGAGATGGCAATTAAATGACGTGGAAATACCAACCTTACAGAATTCCAGGTGACTAAATAGCTAATTTATCGTCTCCCACATCGTACACCTCAAGTATATACACCATGTATATAGGTAGGATCTGTCCACTCAGCAAGTGGCCGCAGACGTGGTTATATACAAAGTGACGCCATTAGTCAGGTCGGCGGCTGCATAAATTATATGGCCAATTAGTTACATTGATGGCTGACAGACGATTACGGATATCTAGATCAACTTGGAACACACGGGTGGAAATCCGCGGCCATTTTTTTTCCTTTTAGGTGTATTATGGTGAGCGTGCATTTGAAGTGAGTCGACGAAGCCACGTGAATACTGAAATGCAGCTCTTGCGTATCGAGTTTTTTTATTTTTATAGAACCAACTGTTTTGTTCGACTACACCACCCAATTTTTTAAGCTTACTAAAACTAACTAACTTGTAAAATAGCAGAATACTGAAAAAAAAAACAGTTAAAAGGTCAAACCGTATAGGGAAAACTTAGAATAATCAAAAGTGCGTTTAAAGTTTACTTTCAAGGAAAACTTCAAAGCGTTGCGTCATGAAGGCCCAAGCGGCTCGCTTCATATACTCCCATAGTTCCATACTAGCCGCAGCATGCAACAAGCCGAATACGAAGTCCGCATCGCTTGGAAGTCCACCTTCTTAGGCCTCATCCTGGACGACAGCGGGCGGAGTGGGCGGTGTGGGCGGTACGAGCGGTACTACAGCTCGAAGCTCGCTGCCCGCTCCGCCCGCACCGCTGTCGTCGAGAACAGCTTCGCACAAATCTATGAAATTGATCGCTCCGCCCGCTGGCGTCCAGGACGAGGCCTTAAGAACGTCCACTGGTGAACATAGCCCCCCCCAGTTTTCCACAGCGACCGGTAGTGAGCGGTCCTCATCTAGTGTGTAGCAACATCTATGATCTACCGCTGTCACTACATATCATCGCAATACGCTGACTCGGCTCGAAACGACTAGATGGCGCTGTAGTCAAAAGTATGGAGACTGAACCGCGATATTAAAGATTTAGATCGGACCTAACTACATATGAATAAACCAAGACGGTGAACATAGGACCTTGGTCCCCGGCCATAACAACCGGTCGGTAGGAAGCGCTTCCCTTTGCCTTCCTAACACAGTTGCGCCAAATGTGTTCACAAGGTCTTCTGGTCGCCTTGTCACGCTCGCAATACACGCCTGTATGTTTCCACCCCCGTGATATATCTTCAGTTGCTGCGTCATCGCCACGCCGCAGATAAATAAACACGTCGGTGAACGCCGCAAGCCATTACTAATCATTGTGTGTGTTGAGCTAAGAAAGCGCTTACAAGCGAAGTGGCGGTCGCTGAGTAGTAAGCGTAAGCGCTTAATGTCAGTGACAAGATAAATAAATAAATCATTTATTCAGTTTCAAAAGAACAATAATTAAATCAAAGATGACAGCCAGTTGCAAATAAAATTTAAAGCAACATCTACTACGAGTAAACGCACTTTGAAAAGAAAAATATGGTGTTTATTCTGCTTGAAAAATAATCACCAGTCTACAGTGCTGCCAAGTGCTGAGAAGCGCTTTTTTGAACATAGCTATTGTGCTAATGTCTACCCGTGATGTAACTTCTTAGCACAATATCTAATCTGCTTATTCATCTTCTTTGCTTGTGAATATTATTATTGTACATGGTTGGTGAAAATGTTACGATTCATTTTCCATGTTGACTTTTATTGGCTTTTTTAATGTTGCAAGTAAGTATTTAAATACGGCATTGAAGTACTATTATTAGCGCATGGAACTGTAAAGTATATATAAAATAAGGTTTCAAGGCACTCTAAGTTTTTATAATACTTATCTTTGGGCTCAACTTTGTCTCTCACGCTGTCGACCATATACCTTTTGAGGTCACTTTGTTCTTAAAGATTACTCAAATAAATCGACAGAACGTAAAATTGTAAACACGATTTTATTGTGTCAAGTTGTTTTCCTACCTATACTTCAAGTTGGCAGTCTTTTATCCTTCGCAATAAAATTAAAGCTTGTTCGAAAATGTTCGCGGTGGATAAACGTCGATCCACGTACGTAAGCTGGGTGTAAGCTGTAGATAAGACATATCAGCCAATACAAAACACTTCATAATCAGAAGGGCAAGCACGAATAATTTCCGTCAAAGTATTCGTATCGTTAACGTAAACAATCTGTATGACAATCGTTTCGAGTGCCTCTATCGGACGTAAAACAAACTAAATTTGGCAGTACGAATGCCTGACGTATCGTAATGTAATCGTGCGGTAACAGTATCCTAGGATTCTAGATAGGTACTAGCTGAACCTTTATTTGACGTATATAGTAAACTCGCTACACTTATGTTACAAATGCTTTAAAAGTTCGTGCTTGGGCTACTGATGATAAATAACCGTCATTTTAATTTGAAAAAGACTTATAGACTGAGACTGACTGAGTACACCGACTTTAAAAACAAAATGCACTAAAACAGCTTAATTATACAAGTATTTACCATTCTAAAAGAAAGGTCTCCAATAATTGAACTATTTTGTTAAAGATTATTTTTAGTGTCGGGAGAGAGGGTAGTAGATGACGGAGGTGGCGCTTTTTAACTTTGTTCCTAAGTCAACAGTACCTAACAAAAACTCCGGTGTTGTAATTACTCAACTCTTAATCATTCAAATGATCTGGCTGTTTTCACCCCTCTTGTGCCAAGACGCGAACTCATAGCAATGCGGCGTGTTATCGCTGCATCGATTTCGATACCACGTACCGTATCCACTGTATTCCCTATCTGAGACGCCGACGATTGCTACTGGGTAGGGTGACCATGATATAGGAACATTTTTAAATCAGTCCAATTTTATTGCGATTTTTTATCTTTTTTTTTGGGGTTACACTTCTCTTATGACTTTGACTTTACTTTGGGTTTTTAATAAAATTTTCTGAGAGAAAAAACTATTTTAATTCACAATGATTACTTGAGTTTTTACATACCGTTGTGGTTTAATATATAAATAGTTTCTAAAACTGTAACCCAACTACAAAATAATTGTTCTTAACATTTTGTATTTGATTCCCTCACTTTTTTATCAATAACTAATTAAAACAATAATAATTTATATCTTTAATAAAAAAAATTATTGATACCGCATTTTTTTTCCTTTATTATTAAATAAACAAGAAAATTAAAACAAACACAAAAATACATTGTAATAAACCATGATGGTTTGACCACAATGCAATGTGAGTCAGCCTGTTAACAGTAGTTTAAACAATAATCATAATTCTATTACACTTAAGTATTTTAACAAGGTAAATAAATAATAATCGAGAAAAAACCAGGTAGATGCACTCACTGACTATAAGATAGCAGCAGAAAGTGTAATTTTAGTTTTGATTTAATATTTCTTACATTTAAGTCATCCTTCAAGGTAGATGGTAATTCGTTTATAAAACGAGGCACCAAATACCTTACGGTACGACGGCCGTATACATTACGCGCTTGCAATGTGCGTTAACGACCTTGGGCATTTACCAATATCGGCTTTGTAGTTTAACCGCAAATGTGGAATCCACATTAAGATACACACACTTTTAAAATCATAACCCTTTTTTTGCCGTAGTCAGGTATTTTTTGGATGTGCAGTTAATTTGATACATGGTAAGTTTTTTAGTTTTAAAACCTACATTTATACCTACATTTATAATTTGGTCTATAATAATCCCATAAAAGCTGAAACCCAGGCCACCCCAATACCACACTAAAGGCATTCCCCCGACTCCGCCCACAAACTCTTTCACTCCAGCAAATTGAAACTGTAAAACAGATTCTGACGTTCTTCCGCCCGCCCTGGCCTAGGGCGTGTGCACACTTGATTGCTTCAGTGAGTGTGCACTTGGCCTTAGGTAAGGACAAACATTGGTTGTGGAAGTCTGGAAGAATAAAGAACCGCGGTAGTAAGTAAATGTGGGTTACCAGTGATGACATACGGATCCGAAACATGGTCTGTAATTATGGGCCTCATATGAAGCTCAAAATCACACAACGAGCGATGGACAGGGCTATGCTCGGTGTTTCTCTACGAGCTCGAATAAAAAAGGGGGAAATACGTAGAACAACTAAGGTATAAGTCAAAGCCCTGCGAATCAGTAAGCTCAAGTAGCAATGGGCAGGGACATAGCGCGAAGAACTGATGGCAGAAAAGTTCTAGATTGGAGACCCTTCTCATTAGATTCAGACCGCTCACAACCGGTCGCTGCCGAAAACCGTGGGGGAGGCTTATTTTCAGCAGTGGACGTCTTTTGGCTAATAATGATAATGATGAAAGGCCATTGTTCTTCTATCTAAATACGGCCAATTTTAAACAATAATTTACCATCTGCGTGAGATGTAGCTCAAATAAGTGAGCACTGTCTTTACTCGCCTCGGTTGTGGGTCACCCCAATCTATTTATTTTTCAATAAATTGGGACAAAAATCACTTACATTGCTCACAACGAAAATCATTCGGTATAATTAACGCGATTAAAAAATAGAGCTCCCGACGCTTTAAAAAAAATTTGTAAATCCTTTTAATATTCTTTTCTTTATGTACATATTTTAATATGGCAGCATACTTCAACCAGCACAATATTATTACCAATTACCTAACCAGTCCCTCTGTCTGTCTAGTGTGGCTATGTAATCTAGTTTAACCTAAGTGTTTTGTAACGTCTGGCACTTAAAGCTAAAGTGTCTGTTAGATAATATAACATCTCGATTATTTGTCGTCATCTGTAATAATAATACGCGTGAAATTAAGCATTATGTAAAGTATGAATAAAGGTACATATTCAGATGAAAGCCAACACTTAAAATTTGAGTGAAACAGCAAAACAAGTAAAATTCATTTAAAACATTTGGACCCACTACTCCGAACCATAATCATGACCGTGCTAAGAGCGTATCAGACACGAAAAACAAAACGATATGCTACTGCAAAGTATAGAGACAGCCACTAAACGGATCTACAGCGTTCTGTCTCACCATTATATGGAGTGAAACCTTGGGCGAGAGCGTATTTTGCCGGTGCTGACATATGCATGACACGCGACGGTGTTTTTCGGCGACGGAACGGTTTAGTGAACAGTGTCATAGTTCTTAGCACGGGTATGCTACAGTGTTGTAGGCAAAAACCCTAATAAAGCTGCTTATGAGTTTAACATAAGCTGAACATAATAATAAATATACATATAAAAAGTGTAACTTTTACACAAATACAATTTACAAGAGTGCCATTTAAATAAATCCATCCACCAGTAACAGCGCGCTCGTAACTGCAACACGAAATTGCAGATAAACTACATAGTAGCAACAATGCGGGGTGAAATCTAAAAATTCTAAGTTATCTAGACCCAGACCAAATCCCTTCACGTGCCAAGTTCTAAATAATGCCGATGTCAGCATATCAGAACGAGAGCCACAGAATCCATTACTCTTATTACAGTTTTGGGCTTGGTGTGCACTGACGGTGACGGTTGGCGAAAATATTGGTAAAAGTTAGCTTAAAATAATGTTATTCCTTCAAAACAGAAAATAATTTTGTAAAACAATAAAAAAAATGTAATCGAGTGTCTTCGCGTTGATGGCTTGTTGAGTTCGTTTTTGTAAACGGTTTGTGGTAAAAACATTCCTAAATTATATTTAACCGTCTTCAAAAAATGAGGTTAAAAGCCTCACGAATTGAATCATGCGAAAATGTTTTATTAATATAAGTAGAACAAAGCTGACATTTATCAAAATTAATTCCGCAAGTAAGAAGTTACATGATAAACCAACGTAAAGTAAGCAAATACAATATTTAAAATACTTATTGCCATCAAGACTGCCTATTTTTTATTCTACCAAAGTATATTTTTCTACCTTTTTTGCAGTCACACGACAAAGCACCGATCATCCGATACTGTTTTACCCCAACTCAGTTTTGACTCAAAACCAAGGTCATCATTTTCACAGTTCAAACACGCGGGGAATTCTATCCAAACACAGCTTCGCACACGCAATCAACTAGTGTACACTCCGCCTTACGCGAGCGGAACCGACAAAACGCTACTTCCGAATGTGGCTTTTGTAAGAATATTGTTTTTTTTTGCCACACTACCAAACTTTGTAAACGAACATGAAGTGTCATTAACGAACTATGCAGAGTGGAATTTTAATGGATAGTAAAAAATTTAACCATTTAAAAAACTGACTCCAAAAGAATTTGTTTCTCCTAAATATAAGACAAAGGCCGTTTAAACTAAATAAGAACCATTTGCTATGACTTCTCGTTTTCGAGAAATCCTGAGATTAAAATACAAATATACAAACATAGGTACAAACAAAGACACATATATTTTTTTAATTTTGCACACGTGTTAGAAAGCCTTTATAGATAAACATAGGTACTATTATCCATTTCTGATGATATTCTGATGATAGAACGGAGACCGAGGAACTCGCACAGTGGGTCTCCAGAACCTTCTGTTAAGCACTCGGGACCTGGTCACGGAATTTTAGACTCAAAACTTGGATCTATTATTTTATGCTCGAGAGGATAGGATATCAACAACCTATTATATCTTCAGTGATATAACATACATATAATAAAAAAATTATGAAGTTTAATCACAATGTTCGTAGGAAAAAAAAATCTTACTTACTGTAGATATCCATATCAGAAGATGCATTGGCGCTGATGGCTTTTCACTTATATTATGTGCAAAACACTTGCAAATGTATAACTTTGAATAATTTATAAACACGGAACGAACTAAGCTAAATAGATTGAAAGATAACTTTTTATTGCACTTCTCATAGGTTATTTACAAATTCGGCGGTCTTATTGTCTTATATCCACTACACTACACTAGTATCCTAAATTAAATAGTGGTTACGGAAAATAAAACACTTTTTGTAAAACGTTCTGACCGCGCGGAGGTCGCACAAAGAATGAGACCCCAACCAACGCTTGGTCGTTTCTCGAACGTGGAAGTATTTGTTAATATACCCTAAAATTTTTTTTTTTTTTTTGTAAATGGCCTTGGAATATCTGGATACGATTAAAATAGCATGTAGTTACAAAAAAGCAGGCCGAGTGTAAGTTGACATGCGCATTGAGGGTTCCGCGATAATCTTACAAGTTAAATGTATTTGCGGTTAATGAAAATGTACTATATCTCAAAACTTCTAGTTCTATCTCAATAAAACTTATTTTCTTTTTGATAAGATATACAGGTCAGGGTAAGGCGCGTTTATTTTTAAAAAACTAAAAATATATAAGAATTTTCAATGTATTTTTAAACGCCATTTTTTCTTCACAGACGTCTCCTTTCGTCCTAACATAGACTACAAAGACATTGTTTTAAGCTACATTGCAACCATAACTTTCGAACTACAAAACTAAAGCACATAACTCGTAAAATTGAGGGCAAAGACTGATAAATAACACAGAGAGTACAGAGCGTCACATCAACGTACCTAGATATCTGCCCAAAATATTTTAATGGTATTCAACTCTTATGTCATGAATATAAAGTCGAATTTAGGCTGTGAGAATTTGACAGATGAGGTAAAAGGTGACTGTATATACTAAAGGTGCGGGTCGTCACGTTTCACGGTTGCAAATTATTTATTTAGAACTAGGCACCCGCCTTGGCGTTGCGTGCAAGTTTTGGATTATTTGTGTTTGTTGAGGGTTATATATTAGTCATGGGATAACGTGAAATGTGTATAAGACATAAATTACCAAAAACAAGGAAAAAATATGTATGTTCACAATAATCGTACAAGTTAAATAAATGTCACCGTGTCTATAATGGTGTCTCCATTTTTGCCTTCAGTCTACTTGTTAGTAAAACGCTTGCCTTCTACAAAGAGCGACCTTATAGAAATAATGGTAGGACATTGAACAACTTAAAAAAAAAACGTTAAAATATTTTTGGGCGTTGTAATCCCGTTCGCGAGGATCTGTCATGTTCATGAAGTTTTACGGGTTTTAGGAAGCAAACAAATCTGCACCGGCCCATTTATCATTGGTATGGCACCATTGAAAATGTACTAAAATCCAGATAGATTGCTGCTGAAAGCTGTATCAATAAAAAAACAAGAGAAATGCAATTTAGACACCGTTATGCAGCCCGTTTCAAAAATATTTGAACACGCTTTTGATGTTTTACCCACTTTTTACCATACAGAATCTTGTTATAGATGGAATGTAATGTACTGTTGGTATGTGATTTTTCATGCTTTAACTACTAGACGGATTTTGATTTGCACGTGTCACGTTGCAATTTATAACTGTAAAATATTAAATTTCATCTGTGTTTCCATCGGTCTACAACCCTGTTATTTTAAAAAAAGTGGACAGGCCTCTTCTTAGTGACCTCGCTCCCTGTCGTTCCTGTCTATGCCTCGTCTGGTATAATCTAAGATAAGAGTAAACCCTTAACATAAAAAATGTGGTCATCAAGATTAGTACGTCCTTACTTTAAAACAATATATCATACAGTACATATAACCATTTGTGCTTTTAATATTCGTTAATAAAATTTCGTATACCATCATCGACAATGTCTCGGCCAAAACTCGGCTTAGTTTAGTTTCAAGGGCAAACGCATTGTGTAAAAGTCCTAATCTAAATACAGTTTATCTTCTCTATACATATAAAAGGCTTTGTCCTGAATGACTGACTGACGGATCAACGCACAGCCTAAACCGCTGGTCGTAGAGACCTGAAACTTGGAGGGTGTGTTCTTTGTATGACGTAGGGATCCGATAAGAACGGATTTTTAGAAATTTCACCCCTAAGCGGTTGAAAAAGGGGTGCAAAGTTTGTATGTGAAAATGTGATTCCTTGGTCCGATCTACTTCAAATTTTGCATAAACATTCTTTAAAAATAATAACGTAAAATGTGTATCAAATTTATTTAAATTTATCTTGTAACGGGGTTAAAAAGGGATAGAAAGCTATTTTGGGGATGATTTGCTACAATATTGATATCAATACTTCTTGGTGCTTACGATTGAAATATTTTTTATTTCATTTTTGACAATCATTTGACATATCTGAGACAGAATGTTTTGACACATGTTTCTTATTGATGTTGCTCTCTAGAAGAGATTTTATTCCTTAGAATAGTAAATAATATTGTTTTGTGTTCAAAAAGGGTAGGTATCAAGCGGTATGTGTCCAGTGTAGATTGCAGATCGTTTGTTCATATTGTCGGTGGACATTCTACGCTGCTCCTGTGGTCGAAGGGTGTCCAATCTGCAACTTTTCGTGGGGGGCCTATGTTTAGCAGTGGACGGCTTTTGGGCGTTGATGATGATGATGGCGTAGATCTTTACATAGATTTGTCCCTTTGAATTTACGGGTGAATTTCCCAACAGCAAATTTTACGCGGCATGAGTGAAATCGGCAGTGCAGAGTGATACAATGAGGCTTATTCATTTTTTTATTTATAGAAGGCGTTATCCCGTATACGAGACCATAAATATTTTTTGATTAGGACTACGTTAAATACGGAATAAAAAATGATAAAGCACCATATTTTTCATTTCGGTTGCGCGGTCAAATCCATTTTTCTGTTTAATTTCCCTTATATAGTAAAAACTTTTGGTTATTTAGTATTATTGCTTATTTCATTTAAATCGTGAATAGTTATAGTACTATCACATAATAATTTTATAATTTAATCTATTTAATTAAATGACTTATAAGTAAAAATGCATGTGGTCAAATAAGACTTTTCATATCGGTGAATTTTAGTTTGTCGAGAATATTTTTGCGTGGGACAACTCTAGCTCCTTGCCCCCGCGCTAAAACGCTACATACCAGTGCCGCCTCAATGTTTAAAGTAAATATACGTGCGCCGCTTGCTCCGTGTTCCCGCCAAAAAAGTAAGTAGTTGGTTTCGGTGACATGGGACATTTTATTTTTCATTTCCGCAGTTTGGAATATATTGTCATCCAATTCTCTATAAAATGTATGAAATATTTATTGGTATCCTTCCCAAACTACGTTTATTAGTGTGGTATTAATAACGTTGTGACTTTAAAACTTTTATTGGTATGTTAAATTATGTCGTTGATTTTAATATCGGTGTTTTCATTTCGGTTGATTCGGTGGCCTAGATTGACCACCGAAATGAAACAAAATTCACCGAAATGATAAAAAATATCATTTCGGTGAATTTTATTAATTCCGGTGCGTAAATTATTCATATCGGTGATTGTTTTTCTCATTTCGATGGCTTCATTATATCATTCCGGTGAAATCTATACTATATTATACAGCTGAAGAGTTTGTTTGTTTTTTTTTTATTTGAACGCGGTAATCTCAGGAACTACTGGTTCAATTTGAAAGAATATTTTTGTTTTGCCTTCCTTTTTAGGATTCCGTACCTTGAAAGGTAAAAAACGGAACCCTTATAGGATCACTTCGTTGTTCGTCCGTTTGTCTGTCCCTACCCTTTTTCTCAGGAACACGTGAAGGTATCAAGCTAAAATTTAATCAAAAGCTCTGTGGTCCCTTAAAGCTGTAAAAAAATCAAACATCTAAGCCAACGCAATCAAAAGATACAGCCGTTATTGCCGTAATATCAGCAAATTTCTGCAAATTTTCAACACTCGAAAAGGAATCAAAACCTACCTACAGGGTACTTCCCGTGAACTGAGAATCTTGAAATTTGGTACAAAGCAATGTCATTTATAGTACAGATACAGGAATAATTGCGAAAACTGTATTTTTTTGTTATATCATATGAAAACAAAACTTACTGCCCCTTTCTTCATGAACGCGTTAAGGTGTTAAATGAAAATTACAATGACATACATAATGAACTAAAATTAAGATACAAATTATTCATTCAGTGAAAAGCGTCGTCCTTTTATTACAAAATATCACAGAAAAAAAGACGCTTTAAATTTCCATATAACTACTATTGATTCCCACTCTACGCTCTGACCGATCCAAAGGTTCCCATTATGCTAGCAGCATTGCCTGGTTGAATAGCAATGGAAACCTGTTGAACCAGCCAGAGTGGGGATCATTACCCTTATCCCTCAGTCGTTGTCCCAACTCTTTGAAAAGCTCGCGTGCCTCATCTCCGCAGGGCCCAGCCGTCTCCACAGCGATTGGAACAAAATCATACTCAGACTTTAGCTCAGCATACTTAGTATGTTTTAACTTGGCAGCATTTTCCGCCGCTGAACCTGCTGAAGTAACAGGCATACTGTAACTTCAACAGGTTCAGTAAATGTGTCTAACGCATGTTGCGTCCCATAAGAGGCTACGCCCTCTTTGCCATGGAACCAACGTTAAGTCATCTGGTCTCTTACCATCCATGCAGGACAAGCCTGGTGGCTCTAGGACGCAAGGAATATTTACGGAAACCGTGGCCCGACGCACAAATTCATTAATAGAATGGTATAAATTGCACTTGTAAAAAGCAACTGTGAACCTGTGACAGACGAGGAATTGAACCCCGTGTCTTACGCAATCCGGGCAATTAAGTTTGTATGGTGACAAAATACTATAAAAACAAAAATAAACTATAATAGAATGGTGCTTCGGGAACCGCCCGCACATCTTTGGCAACTCAGTCCATGGTGGCCGTTTTCATCTACCATCACACCACAAATACAGCGATGAGGTTCACAAACTTTGCTGCCCAGTCTTAAAGCTACTGCAATTCTTAAAGAATTGTTGTCGAGAAGCGTACCCAACTGTGGAGACGGCAAAGCATGCAGCCAAGCACCAGATTCAGGTTTTGCAACTGCTTTAAGGGATGCCAACATCACGCTGGAACCTACGGGAACGGAGTAAAGGCAAAACGCACAGAAAATGTCGAAGAGGACCGCTAGTAGTGTTGTTAAGCTAAAAAGTTTTTTTTAATATGATATGGGTTTACTTTTGTCTCTAGACTATACCAGACGAGGCACAGACAGGGACGACGATGAAGCGAGCTCACCCAGAAGAAGCCTGTTCACTCTTTTTCTGAAAATAACAGGGTTGTAGACCGATGGAAACACATATGCGGGTAGAGAGTTCCACTCTTTTGCCGTGCGCATTATGAAAGTTGACGAGAAGCGCTTAGTTCGAAATTTTTTTAAACGCGCTAATCTCAGGAACTACTGCTCCGATTTAAAAAAAAGGGTTAGATAGCTCATTTATCGGAAAAGGTTATTGGCTATACTTGGTGTCCTTTAATTAGAGGTCCAGCCTAAAATAGGTGATAGGCTAGACAATGACAGTTATTAGAAAATATATAAAAAAAAATGTAAGTTATGTCCTTTTCAAGTTGTGTACATTAGAAAATCTACCAAATTGTCATCTAGTGATGGGTTTTCGACTACTGTTAATACAAATACTTTTTTTTACTTGTTTTTTTTTTGCGATGCGAGGCCTATTTTATTTGTAAATCAGGTTACATTTAATAATAAATAGTAAATAAAAAAGTGAAAAATTGTAGTCACAGTAGTCTAGCTTATTACCCGTATTCAGTGTTGGGCGTAATTAATTAATAAGTGTAATTGAATTACTAATTTCATGATAAGTAATTGAACTACTGTAATTCAAATTACATGTAATTGGAACTATTTTAATTCAATTACATAATTGGTAATTTAAATTACATTAATTGTAATTCAAATTACTAAACTACTTTTATATAATTTAGTGAATAAAATGTGTTTTTTTGCTTGTGCAATATTGTAAACAATCATATATTTTTTTTTTACGAAATAATTCGTATCTTTTGAACCGACTTCAAAAAAAGAGGAGGTTATCAATTCGACTGTAGTTGAGGTCTGATGATGGGATCTTGGTGCAATCGAGGGAAACCCTCAAATTTTAAAGTCACGTATAGTGTTTTTGTACTAAAATCTTAATGTTGACATGTTGTTATGTCAACACTGTGTGGAGCTGAGCTGATGGTGGCACTCCTTATCGCTTAGGAGTTCAGTGATTATAAGGACAGAACTTATGAAAGGTAATTTGTAGCTTCTAAAAGATCAGCCTTCCATAATCACTAAAAAAAAATTAACAAATAAAATTAACTTTAAAAAAAAAGTAAAACCCGACTTCAAAAACAAAATACACAAAAAGTCTCAAATAAGCTCTTGAAAGACTCCATTTTAGGCAAACCATTTCTTTATGGAGTCGCCAAAGTTTTCTATGATCTTTTGGGGTTGGGTGGGTGTTAAAATGGTTAAGGTGTTAAAATCTCATTTAAAATATTTATTTTTTGTATTTTTTTTAATTAAATATTTGATTTATCTTCACCTTATCGTTTTATTTAGATTACTACCATAACTAAAATGAAAAAGTAATTTCAATTACCAATTGCAATTACAATTTGTAATTGTTAATTTAATTACTTTTTATCAATTTCAAGTAATTTATAATTGAACTCGCCAATTACATTTTGTAATTGTAATTGTTAATTTTTAATTAATTACATTATGCCCAACTCTGCTCGTATTGTGTGCAGCGCACGGCGCTTAAATTTCGCGGGGAGAATTGCTGTTTTTCCGTTATAATAATATATGAGTCCTGAAAGAAGGTTAACTTCTACATACGGGATACTGTAAAACATCACGCTACGACCTACGGGAATGGAGTGAAATCAACACGCACGGATGCAGTCACGACGAACCACGTGTTCTAGTGTATAGAAGTAATTTTGTTAAAGGTTTTCGGTGGGTGGATAAGTGTTGTCATTTCGGTGGGCGAGTTATTTCATTTCGATGAATCGTTTTTTCATTTCGGTGGCATCAAAACTTTGAAGTAATGTATCTTTTTAGTTTATCAAGATATTTTGATGGCGTTACGTATTGATCTAAACAACATCAAGAAGTATCATAAACCATAGTTTGAATTCGAAAAATGTTAAAAATAAAAAAGTTCACCGAAGTGATAAAAAAATCGACTTTGTTGAAATTGACCCTTACGATTTGAATTTAAGAAAGTCGAGTATTCGCTATAACCATAAACAAAGCTCAAGTTCAAACTCTTAAAAGGTAGCGGGAGAAGACTTGAGGGAATTCGCTTCTCCCACAGCCTGTATGTGGCATGATGCTGTGTAAGCGCAGAAAATAGCCTGGTCTTATTAGTATACCCGAAAGAAATATACGATTAAAAGAAAAGACGATAAGGGCGTAGGGAGTATTTCTATTTCGTTGTTAAATAAAAAGATAATATCCCCGTGTAAGTTTGACCATTAAAGACCGGGCTGCGTGTTGAGTGTACATAAAATATAATAAATAAATAATAAATAAATAAATAAATATGCGCCAGACAACACACCAATGGTCTGGTACACGTGGTAAGGAATTATCTTCCTTGTGTTACGAAGTACCAGACAACGATTATGACGGGTGCGTCTCCCATAAATACTTAAATACATATAACATCCATGATTTAGGAACAAATGTCCGTGCTCATCACACAAACATTTGCCCCTTACGGGATTCGAACCCTCGACGGCCAGCGTAATAGTCAGGAGCACTAACCAATACACCAAACGCGTCGTCGAATATAACATTCATCTGTACGCATTTCTATGTATATATTTTAAAACTGGATGTTTTAGTTTTTTTGTTTAAAGGCGCTAATCACAGGAACTATTGGTAAGGGTGTAGAATATGATAGATAGCTAATTTATCAGGGAAGGCTATAGAAGTAGTTTAATGCGTATAGGTATAGGATTATAATTTTTGCTACGATCTATGTGAACAGAGTTAAACTAAAACGCGCGTACGAAGTCGCGGGCGGTCCGCTAGTTAGACATAAAAACCTGATGAGGTATAAAACTTAGACCAATTGGGTTGTTCTGTATTCCCAAGGAGGTTACTCTTTGGCTTTAAATCTTTCCCTTTAGGTGCATTGCACATTACATCCAATCGTATTACTCCAGTGACCGGGGCATAAATTGTGTCCGTGACGCCAGTTTATCTGGAGCTTTCCATAGAACGAGTTGGATTGATTCTGGTATGGGGAGTTGTGGAATAACTACTCTTTATTCAATTCAAAGTAGACGGTAAATAATTGACGGATGCATAGGCCACCGGCGGTCCCGTAAACAAGGTCAGGTACGCAGAAGATATTATAGTGCCCAGATGTGTGCGCAATACACAAGTGCACTCTCTGTTCCTTCACTCTCAATAATTCGTTAAGACGGCTCCAACAATGACCGATGAGAGATCAGGCGCAGGGCCATTGGCTTTACGTGCTTTCCGATGCACGGGAGTGTTATCACCACCAACATCCTTACTCCGAGCTGTTTACGAGTACTTTTAAGACAGGAAAACCCATGAACAAATTTCGGCCCGACCCGGGATTCAAACCCGGGACCTCTTGAGGAGTGACCAGCGAACCGCGATCAGATCAGCGATCAGCGATCGATTAAATCCGGCAGATTGTAATCTGACGATTTTTTGTGAACAATTTCGACATGGTTTAGCATTAACGCTTTAATTGGTACTTTCATGTACACGTTTATCTTTCGTGTTAGGTTGTAACACGAAAGATAAACGTGTATCCTTCACCTACTTTAACCCAAAATGATTCGTCATTTCAGTTTAGATTGTAATCACACGGATTTTACAATATGGCTTTGAAATATACAATATCAATACCTACATCAATTCATTTCATCAAACTCTCTCAGAACAATAACTTTCCTCCATTATTACTGGACTACGGTTGTCTTTCAATTCGAAAATCGAACTTCGCTTCAAATTATTTGATCGCAACTCACAAACTCACAATCATAAGAAAAGATAAGACAAAACGGGCCAAGGGAAAAACCTTCCTGAAACTTTGGAAGGCTGGATCATTACTGGAGGCTTTCAGGCGGAAAATGAAGTAATAAAGGGCGGGAGTGAGAGATATCCCAGATTACGTGTTTACTTTAAACGCAACAGATCTAACTAAGCCTTTTTATTTGAGGTCTGAATTTAATTGTGATTGAGTTCTTTGTGAGATAGTGACTTTAAAACTCGTAAAAATATAGAGAATAGATCAAGATTGGGAGATGCAAATTTATGGTCTCAGTATCGTGCTTAAAATTTTAATTTATTTACAAATCTAAACTCTTGATAAGATCGTCTCAACTTTTATGGTGTGTAATAAAGATTATCTTAATATTAAATCTTTCAAGCCTCAAGCTGGATGATTTCTAACAAACCTAGACTATTGTTTTGTTGTCAAAGTATCAAATTAATGCAACAAGATACCTTGATGGAAAATTATTCCAACAATAAGTTGTCAGTCAATCTTTTAACGTTATTACTCGTAAATAGCAGAATAAAAAGTAATTTATAGAAAATTTATGAATTCTATTAACCGTTTATTATATTTCGCACTATTAATTATTTGTAAATGTTAAGTAAAATATTTGCACTTATTGCATTTATGCATTGTTGTAAAATAACATAAACATTAATTAATAGAAACAGGCATTACTTTGCGGAAAGTAGAATTTTATATAAACATATATATATATATTTTAAATTGTGGTGGCGAAACGCGTCGAGGTTATTTGCACGTTGGTGTTGGTTAATTATAATTGCATTAGCTGTGCCGCATGCGTATTGTTTGCATTCTGTATTTGACTGAACTAATACTCAACGCGGTTTGTGTTGTTAATTGCCTGCGCCTGCGTCGCTTAGCGGAAATTTAAAGCAAAATAGTTTTATAGAATTCTACTTAAACTCCACCAATCCGCACTGAGCCCGCGTGGAGGAGTATGGCTCATATCACCTCATACTTGAGGTAAGGCATTGGCTAGCAGTGAAAAGTTAACATCCTAACTTTATTTTCCTCTTCACCTGCTAATAATATATTCGAGAAAACCTAGACCACAGATCAAAAATAAAAAGAAACACAAAAACAAAGAGCAAGTCCAAAGTAATTGATGACAAAGCTCTAAAATCATACAACGATAGAGATATCGGTTTATTCGCTCTGAAGTCGAGTCGTTAAACCGTGTAAGTCTCGTTTCCTCTTTACGGCGTGATCGCAGATTAATTAGCGAATAGACACCTCAGGAAATTGAACGTACTGCCGAGGTAGCTTCGAAATCGCTTGCACAGACACAACCCAATACATCAGTCGGCGTCATTTCAATCAAATGATAGTGTGAGATGCAAGCATGACTCTTAACGACGTTGACTCTTCTCTTCTCTTTACATTTGCGGGGCAGCTCTAACAGCATCCTAAGCACAATAGTAGATAGGTGGGACTTGCCGCTATTTGGACGGTTGCATGCTGCGGCATAAATTGTCCGAGTTACCCGATGCTATTGCCATTTATATTAACTATATTATTTTGTAAGGTATCATTGCTACTGATACTTTCATACTATTTTAATTTTTATGTTTTACGAACATTTATTTATGGGTCTTTCTGATACCTGGGGGCGTATTGCGATCCAACTTAATCCGTTCAATTCCGAGGCACTTCAATTCCGACTCAGTGTAAACGAATATTATCAATATAATAATATTATAATAATACTACAATGGTATGAATATTAATATTTGTATTGTTATATTATAGTAATATTATCAATATAATGCGAAATTGCAATAAGAATTGCGAATTTGACAGTAAATCAGAGCGTTTTAACTGTCAAAACTGCATCGCAATACGCCCCCTGAAATAAATTTCTTTTATTTTATTTTTATTTATTTTAAGGTGGTATGGTTGTAATGATATCAAAATTAGTGCTTAGCTCGTGGTCAGTGTGTGACGCTTTTACTTTGCGAACAGCTGACACAGTCACCATGACACCCTGGTTACTTTGTCAGCTAGACTAGATCGTGCCTTTGATAGACCTCTGGGATCGATTGACTTGCATGGTGTTTTAAGATTTTGCCTTCTCTTACATTCCGTGGTTTATACCCAATTACGTCAACATGACTTAAAAAACGAGGAGATTATTAATTCGACTGTATGTTGTTTATGAAATATAGGTATTAAGAGTAAGTTTAAATGCTAAAATAGCAGGTAAACTTACACCTACTATCTTAAGATTGAGATCACAGGCAGTATCCTTAGATAACAGATACAGATGCAGGTATACATATGATGGCAGATACTTATCACAAAAAAAATGTCTTGCAGAAGGCACTAACCACCATATTTCCATTGCCTTCTATAATTTTCATAATAATTACGTAATAGTATGTGGGTTTTGTATGTTACACTGTATTTTTAGCATTGATGAGTGCATTGCGGCTTTATAAAGTATTTCCTAGACAAAATACATTTTTACTTATGCTTTTCTTTTCTTTTTTTGCTGCTGCGCCCCGCAATACCGACGACACAGTTATATGTTTCACGCCTGCATCACACCACGAAGGCTGAGGAGGTCATGGAATACGTGCGCAAGCAGATCAAAACAAACATTTATACTCAAACAGATCAACTATACTCTGCGGATCGTCAAGTTGGAGTCTAGTCGCAAGTGAATTTTAATTCCTTTGTTGTTTTGTTTTCTTTCTCCCATTCGAACGGTATGGTACCTAATGCAGCATCTATCATTTTCACTACTCTGTGACAGCTACATACCCAATCCATATTTTCAAAAGATAATAACCGGGATATGGGACGATGTACCAATTTTATTACTTGAACAAGAGTTCTAACTTTGGGTATGTTTGTATGGCACGTAAAATTATTCACAGTTGTACTTTAAGCTTTATCTTTTAGTCTGAGTCTGAGTAGAAGCAAACAGCGTAAAGTTCGGATATTAATATTAGATTTATCTTTATTTTTTTTTAAAACATCCATAATTAAAAGTTTGACTGGCTATGGTTTGAGCAATAAAGTCTTTAAATAAGTAATTGAAAAATATGTGGCTTAAGTCTGTAGCAGCGGTGAAAATTGATCATCATCATAAAAATTTACAGCTAGGCTCTTTCTTACGCATTTCTGCCATTCTCTTGACCTCTTGCTACAAAGGCATTTTCATTGGCTTGATAACAATATTATACATGTACTTTCTACACGGATAAAGAGATACCGATAACCATGTAGTCTGATTCTTATGAGTCAAAATATTAATAAGAATTATGTACAATGTATTTTGTGTAATAAAGAAGAGATAAAAAAATATGATGAAGTTAGCCAACTAACTAAATTAACCACGTTTAAGACTTCATTGCAGCTAGGTAGTTAATTAAAATGTTTGCAGAAACTTTTATTGACAACCAAGTTTACGATAACTACAATTTCATTGAAAAATAGACACGTTTTTAAAATACACAAATTAAACGTGAACGCAGAGCAAAAAGATGCAAAAAACCGTCAAGTTGAACGGTAAACGACAGAAGTGATCACGGGTATAAATGACCTCCATTACGCCGGGGAGACGTGTTTGAGAAATAACCCTTTGGATGCAGCTCTAGCGGGAAATGTTGTGATGGGACACACGGACCGGGAGAATAGAAAATACTTAAATTGTAAATAAAAAGACAATATAATAGAGGTCAAACTGAAAACCTTCTTTTTTGGCAGTAAATAAACATTATTATCTCAAGTAATCTAATAAATATAATGACTGTATGCGGTAGAACTTGGGTAGTTACCTGCAACCAACAATAATTCGACGACCCCAAAATTCAATACCTATTTATGACTAGGATTTAACTAAAATCCTTATGCCCGATCAATTTGATTTTTGGTACCATGTTAATTCAATGATATTGAAAGCATATTTTGTTTGTACATATTTTATTTTATTTATTGTGTCGGGGGTATATTTGTTTTAATTTAACTTTTATTTATTTTATCTTCTCTTCCAGGGTGTCAAGCAAGGAGATCCACTTTCCCCTAAATTGTTTACCAGTGCCTTGCAGGAGATATTAAAAAAAATTGGTCAATCCCTGGAGAACTAACGGAATTAAAATCGGAGAAAGAAAGCTTACAAACCTCCACTTTGTCAACGATATCATTTGTCGGAACTCGAAACAATGCTCAAAAAGCTGAGCGAAGCAAGCCTTGAGGTTGGATTAATGATGAATAGGTCCAAAACTAAAGTTATGACCAACGGCGCTGAAATTGACATAGTTGGATATCACCAGACGGCTTCCGACGAAGAGGAAGACCCAAAAAGAGGTGGTGTGACGACTTGGATAACTTTGCGACCGATTGGGTGTCATTAGCAGCTGACAGGGATCAATGGAAGGTGTTGGGGGAGACCTTGGCCCAGCAGTGGGATGATGCAGGTTAATTAAAAAAAATATTATCCTTATTATTGTCGTCTGTATTCTCGACTAAGCTAAGCTATTACGACACGAAGCGGAATGGTGTTTAGAATTGTTGTTAATGTAAAACTACATCTTTCTTTGTTTTCAACGGGAAGTGCTTCTAACGCATAGCCTTCTGTAATGTGGGTACTATACTCTATTGTCACTCAATTCTGTATCAAGGCGAAATTGAATTGCCTGCATCTTTTTGGTTGCAATAATTAGTAGAACAAGAAGGTAGAAAACATCTTCGTACAAGTTTTAAGTAACTGTCTTACTCAGTTGAATTATTTTAGTTCTAACCATGGCTGTCTCTCGGGCCTTACCACTTTTCATTATGCCTTCTTACCAAACCAGGCGATCTCGAAACAGCCTATGTAAATGGGTTTTGATTTAGCGTATCATTTAATGAAACTTCGCATTGATTTGGAAATTACGAATGTTTTCTATTATCAATTATTTAATGTGTTAGAATGTTTTTAAAACACTCACAGTGTCATATTTATATTCTTAAAGATGAAATAAGAAACCAAAAATTGCGCACGGGCGGGATTCGAACCAGCATCTTTCTGGCTTACCAGGCCAACTGCTCTTCCAATTGAGCTACCGTGCTGTTCATCTTTCAGACTATTATTTAGTAGGACAATAAAAATATATAGATTTCTCAAGAAAATTCTTATGAATTGTTCCAAGACTCTGAAAAAATCGGATGTCAAAAAATATGTAACAGCAATTTTCCTAAATGGGACAAGAATCTATGTAGTATTCCTTCTTTTTCTGAAAATGATGAGCGTCTTAAACAACACGTTCGCTTTTAACAAACTAGGTGCAGAGAACAGTTTCTTCTTTCAGAATAGGAAAGAGCTAAGAAAAGCAACTTAAACTATAAATTACAAAGTATGTCCTGAAGCGCATTACGTCGCCCGTGTGTAGTGTGTGCGCTGCCTCATCCCATATTAGGTTAAGTTAGTTAGTACTTAAGCGACGGACATTGTAATACTATTCACTATTATAATAAACCTAACCGTGCGCGTAACACTTGTTTTATTGCGTCTCCCGCGACCAGCCTTACATGGCGACCCTGCCAGTGCTGCCTTTTGGCAGTGCTGTGCATCGGGAACAATAATGGCAAAATTATTTTTTCTTTAATTGAGACTTTTAAATATAAAAATGTTCGTGGTGAGCAGCAAGTTGGAAAGTGGTGCAAAAAAAAAGACTTTTAAAAGGAAAATGGACTAAAAAATATATATAAAAAGTGATGTTCGTGGGAGCTGGCTGCCGGGCGAAATATGGAGTCAGATGGAGGTTTTCTAAGTATGCTGGCAGCCGGGAGATGTTGGTGTCCGAGGATGAGTGAGACTGCAGGCGGCCGGGAGATGTTGGTGTCCAATGATGGGACGACTGGCTGCCGGGAGCAAGTTCGTGTCGTATCGTGAAGGACTATGCGGGACAAGGATCAGAGCAACATCAAGGACGGGCACCGGGATGAGATCGACGGCACACGATATCAAAATATGTTAACCAATGTAATCTTTTTTAAATGTCTTAAAATAATAATATAGACACTAGCAATAGATAAGGTAAGTTCATATTACTCGTTGATGTTAAGTTCCAACCAGACGGATTATTATTTTGACACTATTTTTTTTTAAAACAGGTTATCTTTATAAAATATTGTGTTTTTAGCGGCTGTCGTACTAAATTATATAAAAATCAATTAATACAACTTTTTTTAATCTAAAATTTTTAAAAGCCATTTTATTCGAATTTATTTTTGTCGTTTGGTTTAACAATACTTAGTATTGCATAAAAAATAACCATAATCATTTTTATTTATTTTTCCATCAGTTTATTCTAAAATTTAAAAACTGGCATTTCTATGAAAAGAAAATTTGTTATTTCGCTCTGTAAAACATTAACGAACCGATTAAATGCAATACTACCTGTATTGCATTTAAAAGAATTAATTATGAAAATTATGTTATTTTTTATCAATCAGCAAAATTTAAATAATCATTCGAATTTTGGTTCCTATTATTTAAAAAAAAAGGATTTTTTACTATTATCATTGTTTTTAAGCTTTTTATTCATTGTAGTCAAAATGAATTCGCAAAATATTTTACTCTTTTATTTAATTTAAAAACAGCTTATCATAATAACAAGTAGATATTTTTCAAATTAACGTCAGTGATACACGGCCTAATCGATTACAAGTGCAATGAGTATACGGTTTTTAGTTTACCATTATGCAGGATCTATTTTAGATAATATGTGACAAACAACTGAAAGTAATAAGAAACCGTAAGTATGCAACTAGGTATCGTGCCGACAGTTATGACGACAGTCTCTACACTCTAAGTGTAAGTATTGTGTTATCATTTATTTAGGAATTGGTGTATTAGGAAATATGTGCACAGTTACTAACAAAAATGAAAACTCATAAATGGGAGGTATAATTTTTTTTTTAAATCTAACAGTTTTCATTTTTCATTGTTTATTCGGTACTTTTTTATTACTGTAACTAAAAAGTTTTTTTTTGTTTTATAAAATGACATGTTTTTGTTTATTAATTTAACGTAATCAATCGGACTTGATAGATGAACATTTAATTTTCATAAATTATCAGACAATTACTGAAGTAGAGACTTGCGCAGGTATTGTAATTTGGTTTCAGATTACTATTGCATCATTCATATCACATCGGTATTCACGTGTACAAATTAGCGCTTCAATTTTGTGTTAAAATCTTTTATTGGAGTAATATTACATACTTGTATTTTTTGGAGTTGGACTATTTAAATCGTTTTTTTTATTACTAAGGTTTTGATTTCGACTGTTTCGGTAAATTATTGTACAAAAAACGGAAAATGAGAAAGTATCATATTAAATCAATTCTTCATAATATTCAAAATTAAAGGTTCTTAACCATATTAACTGTTTAAAAAAAACATCTTCGTTTGTGCTCTTACATAAACACATAAGTATATTCTTTAGAAAGTTATCATTGCAAGTTAATACTACTTCACATGAGATTCAAGTTTTTACGTAAGTATTTAATTTACATTCGTTTCAGGTTTACAGTTTTAGTTCCGTTCTCTCTGTAATATTTCTTTTCTAAACTCACCTATAATATTTCTGATATGTTTTAGTTAAATTATTTTTTTGTCACTCCCCGATAAATATGTCGATAAAGTTTTCTGATTGTTAAAATATTTGTTTCATAAATTTTCACTTACTTAACTAAACCCCTACATTGCTCAGTATTTTGAAATAGCATTTTACTACATCAATCATTTACTGTGGATTTAAAAAAAATAGTTTTTATTTAATCGTAGATTTGACAACATCCCAAATAGACTTATCGCTTCTCATAGTTAATGCTTTTAACGTGAAGTTCGCCTTTCATACGTTCGCATAAAGTTTTGAGTTACTAAGAATAACCCATCAAATTAAATGTGTTTTAAAAGAGAATATTTGTAGAGTTTAGGATTTTGGAGATTTAATTTACGTATTTTTCTATAAAACCACCCATGAAGTTACATCTTAGGTACATATTAGGAACAGTATCTTGTTGCACTTCGTGTCGAACCTAGTGAGCACCACGTGTCATGTCAGCAAATGTTTTGTGTTTCAAGTTTCCTAATACAGAACCACATTCCATTCCCATTAAAGTGATCGGTTTTAGAATCTGATTCAATTTGTTTCTAGAATGAAAGCAATAATAATGTTACATACCAAATACATTTGTATGAATACTTAAAATATGATTTGATATTATTATTATTTTTTGCTACTACTTTTAGAATTATGAAAATGAACACTATGGATATCCAAACATGACCGAATATGATTAACATGAAAATTAAACTTTAAAATTTTAAATACTTTCATTATATATTACATATCAATGCTAAAAGAAATTAATAAATAGAGAGATACTTGGACAAATTAAATAAAATTTGGTAATTTTAAATGTTTTTTTTTATGAGTTAAATATTTTCTTTTAAATAAATAAACACATACAAATAAGTACCATAGAGATGAAATTGTAAAGAATAGCTTGATTGTTGTTTGGTTTTTGATATGATTTTTATTAGTTGGGAATACTTCAGTAAAAATGATTTATTGTTAACCAATTTGGACTGATCACCCAAAAGGAAATAAAATTATTTATGCTGGAGGATTCATATTGTTTGTGTAAGTTTTGAATTGTTTTGAAGTGAAAGGAATTATATTATTGTTACGTTACATGTTATGAAGTGATATATTGATTAAATCAAGGACGTAATAGCAATGATAAAGAGGTTATAAGTTGTATAATAATGTAGAGGGTATAGGTTCACATCCTTCGGCTTGATCATGGTGCAAACGAGATTTCTCTGTGAAGGCAGTTGGAGATCATTAAATAATCTTAAAAGATGGACCATACGTATATTTGACACATTAAAATGGTACGAGGTACAGTATAGGGTACAGATCCTTCAATTTTATCATGGTGCAGACGAGCTTCTCTCCGTGAAAATGGTTGGACATCAAATATAAATAAATAAGATGTTAAAACTTGTACACCTATTAAAATGCTGTGCACAGCTAATAAGACAAATGTCTTATTAAATATATAAATAAATAAAGTCGACATTTATATTAACTGTACCTTTATAATAATAAAATGTATAATAAAAATATATTATGGGGCCGGCCCAGTGTATAAAAAAAAATACCCAAGGGGTAAAAAGTACCATTTTTATGAGTCAAGGTTAATAAGTTAAGGTGATAGCATTGATACCTAACTGGTAAAATGTAAGTTAAATGAAAATGAAGATTGAGTTGTGACGTAGATATTGCATTTATTGTCAACTTTTTGTATGTTTCTTAAAATGATAGTTAAAGTTAAAAAAAAGTAAAAACAATGATAGATTGTTACATAAATACTCAAGGTCATGGATTTTCATAGTAAATAATCAAAATAATATTTAAACTTAAAAATCCAATTGAAATGTTCGTTAAATCCACATTACTTATGTGCTGTAATTTTAAAACTAATATTAAATAGGTAGTTATCTGAAAATATGACTTTTTGTAATCCGTCTAGGTGTAGGCATAAGTATTTTATAATTTAAAAGTAAACATAGGTAATAAATATTATGCATTATCTTTATATAATATTCGCTATATGAATGAGTAATTTTTGTTTGTGTTTGCTTAGCAATTCAAAATTGTTGTAAATTGTAATCAATGAAATGAGTACCACTGAATGGCATAACCAAAACATCTTAACTAAATTGTAAGAATGATAATTAAACATAAATAGAATAGGTTAACTTATGTAACCATTTTTTTTTTGCATATTGTTAATTCGTAATAACTATTATCACTGGAAATTATCATATTTTGTATATATTTTTTTAAATTTTTGGGTCATTATACATAGTATTAATTTGTCATTTCATACCAATATTTCATCGATTGGTTGTTTTCATAGATCCGCTTCAGTGTGTTTGATTGGTTTTAAAATTTCCTGTCGTGTATAGTTTGTCTAGAATTTAATTTTTTTTACCCAAAATAAAACCTTTCCTTTTTCGGATTTAATATAATCAAACTTATAGCTTCTCAACAAAGTATGTCATTAGTTAATATTGGATTTTAGTATAACTGTTGAAAAAAAAAACTAATATTTTTTTTTTCTTAAAAAAAAAACGGGGGAGGTGTAGTGTGTGCGCTGCCTCATCCCATATTAGGTTAAGTTAGTTAGTACTTAAGCGACGGACATTGTAATACTATTCACTATTATAATAAACCTAACCGTGCGCGTAACACTTGTTTTATTGCGTCTCCCGCGACCAGCCTTACACGTGGCAGAAATAATTCAACTCTTACACTAACAACTTATTTATTCAAAGTTTTTAATCCTTTGTAGCATGGAAGGGAAAAGCCACTTTTTTGTGAAGTGTTGAAATTTTAGATTGGCTTCTAAAAGCTAAAAGCACACGCTACGTATAAGCAGGGCCCTTTTTTCCAAGAACTTAATTCAATTCAAGTCATATAATTTATAAAGAATATGGTAGTATAATTCATTTCAAAGCTTAATAGAATCGGCGAACTTACCATCCTTAATTATTAACCGACCAATTTAAAAATAGTGTCATAAAGATGACATTCAAAAATTCGCTTCATTCATACTTTTCTAATTGGTCGGGTAACTTAAGTCTTGGTTTCAACCTGGTACTATCTTTTTTTGTAACAAGAGAGGAAATATCTGACTAAAGGAACAATTAATGGCATATCGACGGCAGGCGTAGCATCTCAACGGCACTTATGTACATACAGGGCCCTGTTTCGTGTATTTTCGGCATCTACTGTTGGACTACAGTCAGTGTTGGAATTCAGCAGTGCACATTTGTAACACATCGTGTGCTTAAGGTCAGCAACATTGAAAGGTGACACGCCGCTGTCAGAATGGCGAGGTTTATCAATTGTACTCTCGTAGTACAACTGACGCACAAGTCTGCACAACTAAGTGACGAATCAATTAGCGGAATTGAGGTCCTGCATGCAGTGCCGTTTGCAAAAGCGTAATTTTATTTATTTATATACACTTTATTGCAAAAACTGTACAAAAGGTGGACTTTACGCCATATGGCATTCTCTACCAGTCATACCTTTGGGCTAAGCAAAAATGATTGTGTACGAGTAATTGCGCTTGTGAGGCTGCTTGTACATTATAAGTATTTTTAATGAGGGGAAACTTAACGGCATTTTTTATAAGCTGCCCATGAAAAAAGTCTCCTGATGAACATAATCATACTCCCAGTCAAGTCTCAATTTCCGCAAAATCAGCATAACTAAGAACAGTTTAGTTCAAACAAGCGGTTGAAGCTTTACCAGTCCGTAAAAGCGCGCAAGTTGAACAGTTTTACGAAACTATCGATAGTTTTAATTTCAATAATAATATCGAGTAATTATTTTCATAATTAACAGTTAAAGGACGTCCACTGCTAACCATATACCTTCTCACGGCTTTCCACAGCGACCAGTCGCAAGTGGTCAGCATTCAGATCCACAGACTTGTAAAGATCGTTCGACACCTCCCTCGCAAAACTCTGTAACTGTTACTTATCGAGAAATACGATTTTAGTATCTTCGTGTTCTCCGAGGTCGGTTTAATAAGGTGGCCTTCAAAAATTTTTAGATTCTCATTAAATATTAGTAATTTACAGTTGTATATGTGTCTATCTATAAAAAGTGTTCCCTGCATATCTGCCTCGGGGCGTATCGAAGCGGACCGGGGGGGGATATCTCGTATCGTAGGACGCGGGTGTGTACTCAAGTAAAATATGATTTAATTAAAGAAAACGGCTAGGAAGTTAATACAAACATGTGTTCAAAAAGGATACAATTCAAGGATACTCTAAAAAACGCTTGTTTGATCCAAAAGTCAATAAATACAAATGTGAGGGATTCAAGTAAAATACAAAATCCAGCTAAGTTTTTTTTTTTTTTTTTTTTTTTTTTTTTTTTTTTTTTTTTTTTTTTTTTTTAGTTAATAAGTTAATTAGATGATTAACTAGAATATTTTTTAACTGAATTAAAATTATACCAACATAATTTTTTGTACACTGCTTGTTTTTTGTGGTATTTAGAGGTAAAACTTACGGCAATCTAATAAATTCTACTAATCCGACGCAAATACAGGTAACTGGACTAGTTTCAGAGTTATGCTTCGTAATTCATAATGACGCTTGCCACTTAACCCTAGAAAGATAATCATGTTGGGAGGTACGTAAAAGATAATCATGCGCCTTTTGAGCGCATGTTATGTTTAGGTCTATAAGTCACCTGAAATGTTTTTTTTTCGGAAACAAACTAGTTTAGTATGATGTTTATGCCTTATAGAAGTAATTAAAGTCGAAATTTTGTTATAATTATTTATATTTATAAAAAACAGAACACAAAGTTTTAACCTCTTAGAAAAAGTAACAAAAATATCATTCTTCTTTTAATAAGACATAATGAGTGCTCTATGAGACATCTTAAACAGCAAGTAATGCCTTATTTTACTTATCAATAAATAAAAAAAAAAAAAATATCTTGAGACTAGTACTGGACTAACTGCAGTCGACACAAACATCTTTTTTGTGTTCTCCAAAGATGCATTTAGCGCAAGTCATTTTTGACATCCGCCTTTTTTTAGATGTACATAGGTCACAGTATCGCCTTTTTTTCTCTCCGGTTCATCTAGTATATCTTCAGCTTCATTTCCACACGATTTTGGTAATGCATGCAGCTTCTATAGCGGTCCCGGCAGATCGTTTTAGAATACTTACTGTCCTCGTCTGCAACCTGGATGTCATCATCATCTTCCTCATACAGCGCATATGTTATGTCCTCCTCATACAAGTATCTATTTCGTGCCACGATTTTAGACCCTAAAACATATAATAAAGCTATAAATAATGATATAAATAACTACAAATTAACCTTTATGTATACCGCCAACAGTTACACAAAAGATAATCATGCGCTCCTCGAGCGCATCACCTACTGAAAGCAGCAAAACCAAAGTACTTACCGGTGAAACGCAAACACCCCGCTGTAGCACTCGGCGACCACTGAGATTACCTGCCGTGGCAAGATCGAGAACGCGCTTTTTGGAAAAAGACAGCGATATATGTATTTTGCGTGCGCCCCTGAGGCGCAGATTATCTTTCTAGGGTTAAAGAGTTTTGCTACGGAAGATTTGCAATGCTTTTTGCTTTAACTGACACTTACAGACTTATGTGCCGTATGGCTTTACTATAACTTTTGTTCCAATTGCCGCTTACATACTTATGCACTGGAGGTTTATTTTAAAAATATTATTTAAGTACCACTTAGGTTGATTTGCTTCGTATTAGTTAATTCATTATTTTATATGTATCTGTCACTTAAGTATAATTACGTGGAAAAACAAATTTGAGCATGCCTCCTAAGCAGAGATAGGAATAGGTAGGGCTTATTAGCCTAAACTGCGAAGAACAAAGACAAGAATCGGAGACTCCCTTACTACATTTTTTTTCTAGGACATCTGTTGGGACATCATTAATTAGGTACATAAATAATAATAATATTTTGAATAAGTGATCGGTCTTTGTTAACTTTAAGTTTACGACTGGATAAAGTGTAACGATACCTCAAAAAGTATTATGGCTACTACATCTATCTTTCCTCTTTATAATATTAGTATAGAGAAATAAAATTCGACTCACGTATTATTTGATGTAGACAGACAGGAGCGATCTTAAGGCAGCAAATCGTGTTCTATAAATTTATGCCAAGCCGTGGTCTTGACCACGGGCCCAAGACCGTCAAAAAACACAAATGTGATTGGACCAGTGCAAAATTGAGCATGTACGCATGTACGTACTTAAAAAATTGGAATCAACTACTTACAATAATTCACGATAGCAAATAATCTGTCTGGTAATAACTTACACTGGGCGCATGAAATTATCTGAAGTCATGCCAATTTTGTATTGCTCTGAACACAGGTATTCTGCTACACACCGCCTCCGTAATCTACACTATTTTCAGAATACCAGCGCACTGTTTCACGCACACTCATGTCAGCTTCGTCATGTCATATTGATATATCTAAGAACCTGCGTCTACGATCATTGCTCACGCGCACGCATCCCGAGACAACCATAAACAAATAAAGCACTTGACTTACTAACCGATATTTTTTTTGATGAACACTCGTTATTTGAAAAAAACACGTTATCAATGTGCGAAAGTAACAGATAGTTCGGCTACCTAAGTTCAAAAGATACAAAAGTTCTTTTGTTCGGTGCCGGGTGGCTCGCAACGGCGCTAACCATCTGTTTTTGTAGCTTTTTTATGAATGAATGAGGTGCGCGCAATCTTAGATGTTTTTGAGTATGATTTTGTAATGCTTGATTTAATTTTAATCAATTTTTATTAGTGAAAATAGCATGATCATTATTTTAAAGGACGCCCGTAAGAATGGGTGGGCCGTTAACTGTTCTGTATAACAATTAAATGCAAATTAAAACTGTATCTAGCAAAAAATCAAGATTTTTATATATTTTTCCTGTATTCTAGACTCGACTCTTAATCACCTCTTTGAATTTAGATAGTACTCTTTTCACACCCTGTATTATGTCCAGTCACAAAGTTTGGTATACATAAACTAATTACTTATTCCAAATAAAATTTATTTTTGATGTACTTAGATGATGTCCTATATGAGTCTTGATATGAATCTTGGGACAGTCGTCTCGGAAAAAAAATACTATCATAAAAAGACTCCGATTCCTCTCTGTTCTGATTTGAAGTTTAGGTAAATAAGCCCTACCTATTCCTATCTCTGCTCCTAAGTCTTTAGTGTTATTACTTTTACAGAGTCACTTTTTCTGTGAGTTCACACTTCACAGAAGAAGAGGAAATATTTTGGGCGAATAATAACCTAGTTCTGCAGAAAGCAGCTAACTAGCACATTTTCGAAAATCGAATTATTAACAAAGCCATGCTAAATTCGACATGCCGGATTTTTTGCAAAGACAGCCATGTCAATATCTTTTTTTACGGCGGAGATACGAGCCGTCAAATGCAGCCATTCAACAAAAAGTATTTTGTAAAAATCAGTAATTATAGCGCCAAATGCAGCCAATTTCGACATAAACTGCCTAACCTATATTGCATAAGTCAGCCTGCTATATGGCTGTTTCGCACAAAATTCTAAATGTTAGGAGGTATCGGGAATCGAGTTTCGTAAAAAAAGCAAGTGTACATTGGCTGTTTTTTGTAAATTTTATATTTGTTACGAGCCCATACTTGGCTTTTTCCTAAGACATCCAGGCTGTTTTTATAAAATTTTAACATTACTTAATTTATGCGTTGGGTATTGGGTATACCCACTTAAAACCAGTTAGTGTTTACTGGTGCCATTTATGAGGGGGGAGCTAAGGGTAGTCCTTAGCTCCCTAAGCTCACCCCTGGGTATTCTTCCACAGCCTCGCCTCTGACTGAGATACGTAGTTTGCGAGCTCCACCTGTATTCAGGAGAAAATTATTTCTCCTGTTATCCAGCAGACAGCGAATGGGACACACACATACCACCGTCACGGGTTTCCTTTAGCGAGCGGCAAACCGTCCACCACACACCATCACTATGTCAACCTTTCGAGACCCATCTAGGAGTGACAGGTGTAGGGCAATGAGCCTTATTCGGTTTCCAGGAAGTCGGCGACGAATCATCAGTGTTGGCTTGGGCAGCTGAGCGCGAAGCACACAAAGAGAAAGTCTGGAGTAAATTCTTCATATCGGGGCGGTCGTAGCACAAATGGTAGAGAGATAGGAGGCGGTGCTCACTTTTTCGAGGAGAGGTAGCAGGAGGCTCCGGCACCGATGCATCGGTGTGTTGGCTGAAGAGCCAACACACCGATGCATCGGTGCCGGCTGGACACACTTCTAGGGTATGCTGAACCGTATCTTCATCAGCTGGGCAGTGATGACATCTTGATTCTGGATCACTGTTGATGTGGTGCAGATATTTGCCAAATCTCGCTAAAGTGACCTGTTTAAATCTGACTAGCTTGGTGTGTTAGGCGTTCATGTTGGTGCCTCAGACTTCCCTCGAGCAAAGTATAGCAGCGAGCAAATATATAATGCGGTGCCCACGTTTCAATTGATTATCTGCAGGTCCCAGATCTGCATAGCCTCGTCCTTCAGTTTGAGGCGCTCCCCCTCAACTTTTCAGGGTTTTGACCTCATGTCCAGAGAATTTTGTTTCTCGTGTCACTCAAAGACGGCGGCGAGAACCACGGCATCGAGCGCCTAGACTTCGTACCGGCTATGGCAGCAGCTGCAGTTTCCGCTACTGTACGGTAGCTCCGAATTACTGTAAGGGCCTGTTTAACGCCATGGACCGCAGAACGCCCATATTGGCATATAGGCGTCTACTAGCGGCACCCACCAATGTTCGGTATTTGTCTGCCCCAGCAACTTACTTTCGAAATGGGCGGTGAACTTCCAGCGTCCATCAAGCCGAAATACTTAAGCGGTTTTCTTTTCTTAACCCTGACCCCAATAGGCTAGTTTCCACTAAAAACAAATCAGAATATTGGTAGGTCTTGTGATGAATTATGGTTTAGATATATCATAAAACCAATTAATTTATGAATTTTATTTAGGATTATTAATATTTTAAATAATTTAGTTTCTCCAAAACGCACATTTGGCCACGTGACCGCAAACGCCTATCAAAGGATGTGATGCCTTGTCCGATGGCGGTTTTTTTTGCTGTCATTGACAACTCTTTATAGTATTTTGCTGACAAAAAGACTTTCAAACTTACGCCATGACGTCATTTAGTACGCCGGTCCTACAGATAAAATACTACATAATAAAACCATGAGACTCCCACGCACCCCTTAATTATGTGGGTCCGAAGCACTTCTTCATAGTTCAGACTTCAAAGTTCATACTAACAAAACTATGTATCTATAAATTTAAAAATATCTCATCCTGTTCATAAAGCATTAAGTACCACTTACAAAATATAATACGTCCATTCTTCCATTACATTACTTCCTATTTGCCACTTACTGACTTTATCAGATATTTTTTTCCGAAGCAAAACTCTGTAAATGACACTTGAATATAAAAAAAACTTATTAAGTCCGACGCATAAATCTTTAAGTGTGATATCTTAATATCTGTAAGTAATTTGATACCTACCTACAAAAAAATCTGAATATCGTCGTGATCGTAGAACAATGGCGTATGTGCATTTCGTCAAACTTTACAGGGTGGCCATTTGAAATATTTTGAACGGTTATTTTTATACAACTTTTTTTTGCATATAACCTAGGGCAATACAAATTTGCATGTGTCAATTGTAAAAGGTCTTTTATAGTATGGAATAGGTATCAAAAGCCTATATTTGCTGGTTTTTGAGAAAAATCACTTACGTCATTTTACTTTGGATAAAAATGTGACTCATGGTAAGATACGACGTTTTTCTGCGGATATTCTAATGTCAGATGATACAAAACGACTTTTTTCTATGGACTTTGCATTAAATATTTTGTCGTATTTGAATATTATTAACTGTTATTTTATAAATAAAACTCGGAAACTATTTTTTTATGAATGTATTTAGCATTTTAGTAGTTTCAGATAGTTACAGTATTATTCAACAATGATTTTAGGCCATACTACAGCTAGACAAACAGGTTAAGTCAATGGATTTCTTATTCTTATTTATTTATGATTTATTATATGTATAGATTTGATTAAAATATTTACCGTTATAATTTATTTATTTATTAATATTTTGTATGACTGTGAGTTGTACAATTGGCGGATTTAATGCCTTAGGGCATTCTCGACCAATCATCCACCTGGGAGTGCAGAAAGTTGAATCAGTAGCGGAACAATTTTAATAACTAACCGGTTTAATTATATTATACAGCGGTCCAACGCTTCTACGTCCACGCTTTTCAATTTCACATCCTTCCCTCCCGTAATATCGTGATGTATTATAGGCTTTCTCTATAAATAGATTATCTAACACAATAATTTCACATCTGACAAGAAAATCCTCAGATTAGCGCTTTCAAATATAATATATAAAAATATAAGTAGGTATAGATTAACTTACTACTTTAAGAAGAAAATCACAATTGTCTTAACAGAAAGTCTCCGTTCCAATAATCTGATAAAAGTGAATCACCCTAGAATCAAAAGCTTTGGTAAAATCTTAAAGATGTTTATAATTTTCTTACTAACTTACAACATAAAAATCATGTAGTGGTAAGTACGGCATATTATGAAGAGTCAGACTAAGATAATTTTGAAAACTTACAGGATGTCAAAAAAAAAATTGTTCTCGTAACCATCAATATGCTATTTAAGCATATAAAGGCATTAAACTTATAATAAGCCTCTATGATCCTATTACGACAACCATATAAAATAACTAATATAAAATAAAGATCTAATCGATTGTTTAGATCGCTAACCATTAGAAAATTAGATATAATAACTGAAAACAACCGGTGTTTTACCAAGATGGAGGTTACAAAACAGAGTTGGTAACTTATTAGCAAACAGACATCAATCCAGTTTCAAAATGAGAAAAATCTTGGTGTTTGGACAAATAGGTACCAAAGCATTTGTTATGAAAGCGTTTGCAGTAGATGGGAATATAATTTGGAGTTTTTTTTATTTACAGAAAATCTATTATCCCTTGCCATAACACTATCTGGTCCTTATGTAATAATTGACTCAATAACGACGGTATACCTACTTCCTTTGCTTGCGATGCTGATGCTTGATAATTAGATCTGGGTCTGAGGAAGGAATCCTTGAGAAACCAAGGGTACCTTAACAAATTTTATAAGCACACTTATTTTTCTTACATAATAACAACATTTTCCAAGAAAAAAAAAACATTTGTATCGATGATATTAATTTATTTTCTATTACATTACCTGATAGGAGAGAGAGAAACTTTAATCTAGATTAAATTGACCTAAAGGTTTGACTGACAGAGATTGCTTTTAGCATTAAGTTCATAAAATAAATAGATTCTTAATACATTAAGTGATTTCCCGTTGACGACGTGTTACTATTATCACGAACTACTGGGTATGTTCAGTACAAAACAAATCATAAAAATGAGAGTAGACATCCTTACAAAAACAAAGAAAGCATAAAAGCGATTTTCATCAGGGATAAAATTTAACTATTAATTTTGTTTTATATTTCGGTGTTCTCCTTGCAGAGTTGGTTAGCAAATACATTACCAAAATCTTTTTTTTACGAGTCAAATAGACCAAATAAAATTATTTTAACTAGTAAAGTAACTTTAAACATGCCATAATATTACAATTAAAATAAGTTTTGGTAAAAATATTTACACACTGCCATTTTTTTCAAAGGTACAATGTCGTAAGTTATTCAGTGCTCAAAGAACATGGATACAAGTGCACTTACGACACTAAAGTACGATAAAATATCCACAGTATATCGTCGTATGTGATCATCCGCCAGCGTCATGTACACAGAAAAATGCAGTATAGCTACATATGACACGATTTTTATTTATTTTAGAAATAAATAAAAAAGAATAACAAATGCTGTATTAAGTACTTATATTGCGTTTAAGCAAAACTTGTAATCTTTTAATCAATTTATTCTTATGCCATAGAAAAGTGACGTATGATAAAAACCGACTGCTGAATTTGTTTTTAGCATGTTTGTCTTTTAAACGTGTGTAAAACACATCAAATTGAATTCGAGTCATTTCATGGAGTTCCTGATACTTTGCAGGATAGTCCAACGAACAATGTCACTTGCGCGGATCCGTCGGATGCAAAAAGTTGTTTGCATGACGTATGCGTACATACGTCGTTTTACTACGGACATTTATCAGAAACGTCATTGTACCTACTGCGTAACTCCGGATCTATTAGGAAAAATATTTTTTTTCTTAATCTACATCTACACTAATATTATAAAGAGGAAAACTTTGTTTGTTTGTTTGTTTGTTTGTTTGTTTGTTTGTTTGATTGTAATGAATAGGCTCATAAACTACTAGACCGATTTTAAAAATTCTTTCACCATTCGAAAGCTACATTATCCACGAGTAATATAGGCTATATTTAATTTTGAACAAAAGTAGGGTTCCTCGGATATTAGGGTTTTTCGGACACAAGGTGTAAAAAATCAACCAAAAAAGTTACTTATTTTGCGTACCCTGCCTAACGGCTGAACCGATTTAGCTGAAAATTGGCAGGGAGGTAGCTTAGAGCCAGGAGAAGGACATAGGATCCGTTTTATCTACACTAATATTATAAAGAGGAAAACTTTGTTTGTTTGTTTGTTTGTTTGATTGTAATGAATAGGCTCATAAACTACTAGACCGATTTTAAAAATTCTTTCACCATTCGAAAGCTACATTATCCACGAGTAATATAGGCTATATTTAATTTTGAACAAAAGTAGGGTTCCTCGGATATTAGGGTTTTTCGGACACAAGGTGTAAAAAATCAACCAAAAAAGTTACTTATTTTGCGTACCCTGCCTAACGGCTGAACCGATTTAGCTGAAAATTGGCAGGGAGGTAGCTTAGAGCCAGGAGAAGGACATAGGATCCGTTTTATCCCGTTCAACGGGGCCGGGGCTGGGGCGGGACGGGGCCGGGGCGAAACAAAGTTCGCTGGGACCGCTAGTTGGTAATAAAATATTCGGTGTTTATATACCAAAAATGCAATAAAACGATTTTTGGATTTTTGTCAAATACGTCGTTGTTCTAAGATCATGACGATATAGTCGTCAAAAACAGCCCTTATGCCAAATTTCAAGGTGATAGTTTCAAGGGTTAGAGCACAGTGCGCATTTGAAGTTTCAATCGGCTCTCCTGTAAAATTTGCGATTTCAAGTTAGCGACTTTTGCGTAGGAGGTGTCGGTTTGACCATCTTGTCGGTGGACGTCCTACGCTGCGCCTTTGGTCGAAGGGACTCCAGTCTAGAACTTTTCTGCCTCAACGGCCATTAGTTCTTCGCGCTATGTGCTTTGCCATTTAAGTTAAGTTACCTACCTTTGTTCTTTTACGTTTTAACATAAACCTACTTGAATCAAAATACTCGTAGTATTAATTAATAACCAATGAAATCAGTTGATGAACAAACAGAAAATATACCTACATAAAAGTTTATCTTAGGTACACTTGGTCAAAAATGTCTCCATGTCTCCAATTCTGGACCAGTAAAAAGCGTTAATGAGTTTATTTTAAAGTCAATTTAAGCACAGCTACCAAAATCACTTACATTGATTACTTTATTTAACAGTGATGTCTATCTACGTGAACGCCAATGATAATAGTCCCCGTTTGTCTGTCTTTTTGCGAAAAACCCACAAACTACTTCAATACCGTGCCGTGTGTAGTTTGAACGATTAATAAAATAATATCGATAAAATATTCAATATAAGGTAATTATACAACACTACTGCTTAGTCCACTCGAAGGAGTGACTGCTAAACTATTCTATTAGCAAGTTTGCGGTTCAGTCGAATTATTCGTAAGAACGGAAACCGACTCTTGTTTTAAGAACTCAAAAGACAGCATTAAGTCCAGGGCTTCAATTCCGCCTAATTGAGTCGTCACTGAATTGTGCATCAGTTGTTCTACGAGAAAATAATTGATATACCTCGTTAATACTGACAGCGGCGTGTAACCATTCAATGCTGCTGACTTTAAGCACGCGATGTGTCACAATAGCACCCTGTAGTCCAACAGTAGATGCCGAAAATACGCGAATCGGGGGGCATCGATATCACAACCTTTAATTAATAAAACACTGCAACAGCTTACCACAACAAATTAATTACGCAATAAAGCATACCAACAACTTTTACCAATAGCATCAAATAAAAAAAAAACTTGTTTTGATCTGAATTTTAACCACCCACAACTGCAAAACAATACTGGAAAGACAAAAATTGGAACGGTATTGTTAAAATGAAACTCGATATCACTTTTTTACGCGAAGGCTTTGTCTTTACAATTTTTCTTTGTCCAAGCTATTGATGAGGTTTCGTGAGCTTTCAATGGCCGTTTCCGGTTGTCGGATAGCAATGTTAATGAAAAGTAAAATGTTTTCGCTTTAAAAAACTTTGGAGCGGAAGATTTTTATGGTGTTTAGATCCTTCAATTTGTTTACTTTGGGACGAAGGGGACGAACAATTAATTTTAATTGGGTGTCAGTTGTTATTTTAGTAGTTTTACTTTTATTTTCTTTAACACTTTGATAACGTAATAACTGTTAACAAAATGTTTTTAGTTTAGTTCACGGTTGATCACGCAACTGGGCCTTAATAGACCAAAGTAAATGATAAATGAGACATGTACAGTCGCCACTTCGCCAGCACATCAGGTTACCCATTTTTAGGGTTCCGTAGCCGAATAAGAAAAACGGAACCCTTATAGTTTCGTCAAGTCTGTCTGTCTGTCTGTCTGTCTGTCCGTCCGTATGTCACAGCCACTTTATTCTGAAACTTTAAGCATCACATAGCTGTAACTTGGTAGGTACGTGTATTTTGTTTACCGCTTTCCGATTCAGATACAAAAAGTTAGAAAAAATTATATTTAAGGGGGGGCTCCGATACATGAAACTAAAACTTAAAAATTTTTTTTTACTCAAACCTATGCTTGTGGGGTGTCTATGGAAAGTTCTTTAAAAATAATGTTGAGGTTTCTAAAACCATTTTTTCTAAAAGTGTAAGGTTTGAGATATAGACGCTTCCAAAGTGGTAAAATGGGCGTCCCCCCCATCTAACTTTTGAACTAAGAAAGTGAAAATTTTGAAAAAAATATATAATGTAGATCTCAACAAAAACTTGCAATGAAAATTGGTTTGAAGGAGATCGAACCAGTAGTTTTTGAGATATTGCACATTTTTATCAACCACAAATATAACTTTGTCTTGCATACAAACACTATGAAAAACAAAGTTATTGTTGCTGTCAAAAATATTGTGATATTTTCGCTAGGTGGAAGTAAGTGGACCCCGAATTCAGTTTAAGGGTTGTACGGAACCCTCAGTGCGCGGGTCCGACTCGCGATTGGCCGGTTTTTTAAAAACAAAACCATTTCCATGAAGCAAGGCGAGAATGCTGGCTCCCCTCCTGCGATAAATAGCTATACTATAGCTATAGTTACGTTAAATACTCTGTCTAAGCTACGTTTGTGTACTCAACTCGTTTCATCTTTATATATTGCTCATACAGTAATCATTATGTAAAAAACATTTCACAAATACTTTTTTCGAGCACTTATTGATCTGTTTGTCATGGCATTGCCTTATAACAGTATTTTCACCATATTGTCTGTACTATTTGCGTATATGCTTCCGTATTAAGCTGTAAAACCGACAGTAAGAAAAATCCTTGATGTTCGTCGTAAAATACTTGTAGTAAACAAGAGATTATGGCTCCGCATACATAACATAGGTAGGGATTCTCACTGGTTGGCCGTGATAACTGGCTCGGAAACACTTTGTTACTGACCTTTTTTTTGTTTCTAGATATTCCGTTATTATTTCAGTTAAGAAAACAAATGAAAGCTCTAAACCTACCTAAGGGTATGTTTGCGGAAGCACGCGTAGACTGCTTTCATGCCACTATGCGCAAAAGAGCTGCATCACTGGTACGCAGAGTCTGGGCCAGCTCCAACACCGTCCTGGCGATGATAGCTTCTAGACTGGACTCTTGTTATATTCGGCATTGCTGTGAAAGGCATTGCTCTGTCCCTATGCCAAAAAGAGAGTTCTAGTACGTATTATTTAAGATTAGTATGACATGTAAATTTTGTATCTAAATTCATTTTGGAATGAAAGCTTTGGACATTCAATTTAATCAAATTGAGTGTCCAAAGTTTTTATTCTAAAATAAAGACATTAACATTTGTATCTAAATTCATTTTAGAATAAAAACTTTGGACATTCAATTTAATCAAATTTAATTTAATTTAATTTAATTAATTATTCAAGTGTAATGTGACTCTATGGGTGTAATTTACCTGACAATAAAGATTTATTATTATTTTTATTAGTGCGCTTTTACACTTAGGCGACTTTAGCAGCGCGACGGTCGCGCTGCTGTCAATTTCATACATAAATGACAACAGTAAGCGCGCCGCTTCTAATGTGAAGGCGCACTAACTGCAAGAATGCAACGCCAAAAGAATTCCAATATCAAAAGGTAAGCTAAAAGATGGGTAACATTTTACTATGTAACAATAGGTACTACTAGTAAGAATGTACAGTTTTGCGTACATAATAATTTTTAGTTTCCAAAGCTCCATTTCAGAGCACTGGAGGTCTACTATGAAAAACGAAATCCGAATCCGAGAGATCCGCAAAACGATTATCGTTTTGACGGATTTCGTTTTTCGTAGTAGATACTCAGGCCATTCGTTTTCAAAGCTACATATTCTAAGGCTCAAACCATAGCCTCTGGGTGAGAAAGAACTCTAGTTCTAAGAGGTTGCAAACCAATAAATAGTGGGAACGTATTGCCAGAACCAACGCCAAAATACTGAAATGGTTTCAATAAAAACTTTCCAAATAAAATATCCGCAATCGTCTATTGTGGATTGCAATTTTATCTGTGCCTTAGATCATTTGGATCGTTGGGGAATTGAATGTTTCTTATCTTAAGAGTAATGTGCTTTTGTTGAATGCTCTGAGCAAAACCACCGTTAACTCAAAACTGAGTTCATATCAGGATTTCAAAGGAGCAATGATTTTATTGAAGAATTTCTAACCACTGTTATAGATAGTGCCATTCACGAAGGCGCGCGCCGTTCATTTTTGATTAAGGAAAGCTTTGATTGAGGTACAGGGTGTGTGGCATGTATAAATATCATAATCATCATCATTATCAGCCAAAGGACGTCTATATATTTTTTAATAGATTTAACTCGTCAAGTATGTGTAAACGAGACACAATAAAAATTCCATTGTTATGCGGCGCCTGGCTGTCGTTTGATACCTGACTGATTAATAGATATATTCAATATAATATCATCAAATATTGACTAAATCTTGCACATATGTACTAAATACGATACTATAAACGATTAGGACGAAAGGCGGCGCGCTCCTTGGTAGATGGCACGTACTATTACGAAATTTAACCATTAGTTTTGTTATCTATAGATTAAGCAACTGAGCCAGGCATATTTATGTTCTTAACCTTGAATTGGAACCTTGATGTCTGGGTTAAGGTATGTTATGTACCTATATTCTTTGGGCCCACGTCTTGTCAGTCATGATGACGGCAAATTGTGTCTGTTTTTGTTCATCGTATACTAAAGCATAAACAAATTGTAAAGCGACCAAAACTACTGCTCCGACACCATCTAAAATAACACCGGTATTTTACAATTTATCACTAAAACAACATTTAACGTAGCAAAACTTATCCTTTGAAGACTCCACGCTAACTGCGTTTTGATAACAATAGTTACGTTGTTTGATAAACTTCGCTCAAATTAGTGAGGAATACTAATGTCTCGAATAACAGACGTGGGTCTTTGAGGTTCAATTGAGGTTTTGGTTCATAAAAATCAATTTCATTACACTAAATGTTTCATTTGTCTCCTTGCAGTCGATAAATGGCGTTGCACCGTTTTCTGAATCGCGGTGACGAATGGTTTTCGGCTTGATTTAAGTGGATATTTTTGCTAATATTATGATCAGTTTCTTGTCGCTATTTAGAGTTTTATTTACAAGGGGAAAGGCGCAACTTAGGGGCTCCACTGACAAGATGGAGACTGATCTTCAGTTCAGGCCAGACTACTTTCAACCGGTCACTATGGGTGACAATGGGGAAGACCTGTTGTCCAGCAGTGGACGTCCTACTGCTGATAATGATAACTTAGGTCTGTATCCTTGAAAATAATTTACTGTAAATCCCATCATAATCACCGACAAAAATACAAACTGAGAACCTCCTTTTTCTAAAGTTGGTTAAAAAGTACTTAAGCATTTTGTTTTAAAAATAAATAGTAAAATATCGACTAGGTATGTCTGACATCAAAAATTTATCAAAATTCTTAATTGGAGAGTTACTACTCCAATAATATCCCGCATGCTTGCATCAAATTACTCAAAGTTTCACTCAAGCTAAGTGTTGGAGTTAGGAGCTGGCGCTGACAATTTAACCGAAACAGCTAGTAGTAAATATTTGGTTTCAACTATTTGATTTGATGTTAAACACTTCAATGTTTAAGTTTGGCTTAGAGACCACTGTGAAGCGGGTTTGTGTAGTAATTTACATTTAGGTCTTTGATCTGTTTATGGATTGACTGAACCTTTGGATCTGGGTGCCCATTCTCGTGCAGATACAATTGTTGTTACATTTTTTTTATTCTAAAATGGTTTTGAAAAATGTGGAAAATGACGTCAGAATTGTCATCTACACCCCAAAATTACCAATAAACCATGATCAGATGAACCAGATTTGCAGTAGTTTGGCGGCCGGTCCGAAAGGAAGGCCTATTTTGCTATCAATATCTACGAGTATTTTCACAAACTCTTATGCTCATAAAAATATGCAGGCATAAGCATTTAGATTTTCAAATTGAAAGTTTATCAGTACAGCGGTGTCTTTAATATTTCATATTATTAAGAAAATCATTCAAAACCGACTTTAGACAAATTGATGATATTATTCTGTTATTCGTAGAATATTCTGAGCAATTTGGTTCCTGAGGTATCTTCCGTAATGCATCTCAAGTCGGTCTCATCTAACTTTATAGTTGCCTTGTGGGATAATACTCGTTTTAAGTTACCTATAACTTTAGGTATATGTATGTACACGTCGCAATCGGTATAATTTGCCTTTAATACACTACAAAGTATTATTTTCATCAGTCAAGTTTTGTAGTATGGCCACCTTAAAAATAATAATTGAAAAGATTGAGAGAATATCACTAATATGATGTCAATTACACTGAAAAGATGCGCAATTTCCAACATTAGACAAACTTTTTCAAAGTTTTGTGCGAGTAAATAAGTGAGTTCCTTCAGAGGTGTAATACTAGCAGTTCCCCGCGGCTTCATTCGCGTAAATGTCGGATGTAAAAAAAATATCGTTCTGATTTATAGCCTATGTGCTATTCTGGTGTATGAGCTACATCGTTGGAAAGTACCATCAAAATCTGAAGCTTAGGGTTTGCGTGAATGAGTGACAAACATACATCCATCCTTAAAAACTTTCTCATTTATATATGAGTAGGAGTAGGATAGGATAGGATTATCACTTTTTTGGTTTGTTTAGAGTTCAAAGCAAATCCGATTCAAATTAAATGATAAAGATAACTAATATTCGTGTAACATTTTTTTGTGTCGGTACTTGTTTTCTAATCATTAAACGACGAAGTATTTTATTACTTACCAAAATTAAATTGTTACAGATACTTGCTGTAACGTTCCGAGATATGAAATGCATCGACCCAATCGCGTTATCATCGATCAAATTTGTTAAATGGCAACCCCAACTTGACGCGGAGTGGGCAAACAACAATAAATTTTGGATTCACTACTCCGGAAGCGCTATCACAGAATTCACTGTATACTCGGCAAGCAAATCGTTGGCTTTTGCGGTGTTGCCAGACGAAATTTTTCGAAAACCCTAAAATTTATTAAATACTTTCTTAAATTAATTCATGTTATGTACATATTTATACCTACTAGCAAGAAAATAAATAAAAAGTATTATAAAATATCAAATTTTAAACATAAACCCAGTTATATCAACGAATAAACCTGATCACGGGTCGGTAGTGCAACCGATACGTACTATGATTTATATTAATGGCAATTACATAATCAATGTAATGTACATTACCAACTCAATGAAATTGAAGATGAAAATAAGCAAAGGGTGAGTAAAGGGAGATTTACCCAAATAAGGTCCTTGGCCCAAGTTTAATAAACGAACGAAACCCAAATTTGCCAAACACTGCATAAAATTAGACATTTCAATGCGTTTTGATAATTAATTCGTTTTATTTATGAAACTTGACGAACGTCACTGATTTGACAATTATTTCCCCCAAAATCACAAGCATAATCGCTACACCGGCAATACTGATGCAAGTTGAATTCAACCTCACGCTGACGCCGCACTTTTCACGCAATCCTAAACTTTATCACAAAGACACAACGTCTAAGCATTTACAACACTAGTTCACAAGTAGTGTTGTGGTACTATCGATGCTTCACTTAGAAATCTATCGATAGTATTGCCATATAAAAAAGTATGAACAGTAAGTATGTGACAGCAAAATTAGGGCACTCTAATTTTATTTTAAAGCAATAAATTAATTAATTATTATGAAGCTGAAGTTTGTTTGAACGTGCTAATCTAAGGAACAACTGATCTAAAATAGTAAGTGTATATAAATATTTTTGTGTTACGAGTATATATCATTTTGGTCAAGTGTTCGAGAGCTAGCTCAGTACGGTAAATAATAAAGCGGTGGACTGTGTGTAATAATAATATAATGAAGTAAAATGAATCTACGAGAACAATAAAATTTAGTGATAGAGGAATTGAACGCGCGTAGTAATCGCGGTGGTCCGATGCGAAGTGTCGCGGTCGGGCGTCGTCGCGCCCCGCTCGCCGCTGGTGCTGCCGAGCCCGGTCGATGGTGCACGAACACAAGGAAGGATATTATGTTGTGATATAAAATTATGTAAAATAAAACGAGCTACGAGAATCGAGAAACTACCGTTACCATGAGTTTACGACGGTTTTACTTGCTAGCGACTAGGTACGTAAAAAAAGTCTATGGCAAATTGCACAGCGCCCAGAACTAAAATTTTCCATACAAAAAGTTACGTCGTCGCTAGCGAGTAAAACCGCCGTTAACTCATGGTAACGGTACAGAGTAAAATCAAAACCATCGATAAATAATATTATCGAAAGAATTCCGATACTATTCATTGAAAAAACTAAAGATCCTATTAGTTTTGCTTTTTTATCGATAGTCTATCGATACACAACACTACTCGCTAGGATTCCTCCCGTGTTTCGAGTGCACTACGTCACCAGTGCTGGCACGAGAAACAAAGAGATTTGTGATTTTGTCGAACTTTAAGGAAGTTTAGGAATTGACTGCACTTTAAAAAGTGCATTTGACATAGTTGGACACGAAATCTATTGCTAGTGCAAGGCTTAGAGTCAGTTTAGGAAATGTTACGTGTTCCTGGTAATTTATTATAATAGTAGAAATAACTACTGACCCATCTATTTTGTACGAGGCAAATAAATTTTCCTTGAAAACTCACTTCATAACATAGTATTTGATTCTGAAATTAACGAATATACTAAACATAGATCGTTTTGATCTATGTTACTATGGATTTATTTCACGCACATTTATTTTTAATCATACGCCTGATTTTTCGATATGTGCGCGAAATAAGTCCGTTAAGTGTTTAAATCAAGGTACAAAGTAATTTATGGGTTTAACGCAAGCAGACATACATGACGAAGGGTTTTTTTTATATAAAAATATTTAGTGATGACCACCACCAAATGTACAGATATGTTTGTGTTATTTTCGTAATCCACAAAACGTGTGTTGAAAAATATAACTTTATCAACACATTCTATCTTATCAGACGCCGTTATTTAATTCATAAAAGCTATAACTAATTATCTTCTTTAAATTAAAACACAAATCAAACAATTAACATTCACTTTATATTTGCTTTTGATAATATAAGTAAACCCACAAATTCATCGCCCAACGAACCGCACAAACAAATACACACCATTATTCAGTCCCTACACTCCTTTTTTGTTCGGACAGTCGGGCAAAATAGAAAGAAAACACAGCCAGTAAACAATCGATGAGTTATTATCACTCGTGGGCAGGCCCCTATTCACAAGCGCACCCTCTATTACCGCTCACGTGAAAGAATTATGAATAATGCACACACCGAGTTGTGAGAGAAAAACAGCCAGTCCTTGAATTTATTTATGTATCTGTGAAATCGAAGGACATCGAGGCCGATTCTCGCATGATCGAACATATTTCGTGTGGTAATTCGATAACGAGTATCACTATTTTACCGAAAAAATCAAGTAATATATCCACGTAAAAGACTTTCCCACGAAAGAAATCAAAGTGCATAGAAATTCGGACCCGGATAAAGCAATAACTGTATTTTCTTTAAAAAAGAAAATTCGATCGGTGAACTTTTTTCGTATACGAACTGCACAAGAATTGGCCTCCAGATTTTCGTCATTGCTTGCTATGATATAAAAGTCGTTTATTTTTGCATATATACCCACTGAGGGCACACACGTCCCAACATAGACCCTACCACAGCTTCGGGACAATTGTGGGCTAGTGCTGAGAAGAAGCTGCGCAACAAACTCGGTCACTATTGTCAATGCCTCTATTCAAAAGTTTTACAATGTTTGTATGGTGATCATTCAAGTCCATACATTATTATCTTTTAAATAATCATATATCATACGTAATATGATGTACAGTCAAGATCTCTCGCGCTTAACCACCTTAAGATGTGTTTATCAACATTATTTCGATCTTTTGTTTACATGGCCGCGGGTGGCCTATAAATCTGTGAGGCCCGTTTTTGTGTCGTGCGTGCAAGCGATTCTGTTGTAAAGTGGTTAGGCGCTGGAAACTCCAGCTGTACGTGCCAATAAACCTCGCAAGTCATGCATATGAGGTATTTGTAGAATAAACTTACAGCATTGAGTTCGTGTTGACGTCACTACTTAGTAAAGATTTGGTGGTAGCTTTCAGAATACTGTTATTCATAATGTGTTCAATAAATAATTTATTTCTAGCCTATCGTGTCATTGGTAAGCCATACCATATTACATATCGACGGTTCCCGGGCTATTTGTATTAAGCGACATTTTGTAAACTTTACACCAGAGCTGTTTAAAGTTTAGATTTTTGAAAAAAAAAAACATAACTTCCGCAATTTGTTAAATTTTGAAAAAAAAAAAGATATTTATTGATTACGTTACATACTCTGCATAATCTGATTAGGTTTTTTTCTGATATTCCTATTAATAACAAATATACATGTCGTTTAATACAAAGTGATCCTTTTTTTATTTTTTTTATTCCAGGCCAAATGATTTAACCGCCTAGGATAAGTATTTGTTGTTCCTGGCTATATGACTTATCCGCCTAGGTTTATTAATTCTTGCTCCAGGCTAAATGACTTAACCGCCTAGTACTGAAAATAATAGCTCCAGGCTAAATGCATGAAATTGAAGAGTTGTTCATTTCATACCTGACCTAATGATTAAAATGTCATATACCATACATTTTCGTGGTGTATAGCCTAATTTGTTTAAGCGCTGATTTCATTTTTACTTATTTGTTCCTAATCGTGCCTGAGTAATTAAGTTTTCTGAAATAAGCAGATAATATTTTTAAGGTAAAGCTCATTATATGAAGCGACTTTACTATGTATTTGTAGGGTTAAGCTAATTGTATTATGCGACAATCTTATGTATTTATAAAGTAAAGCTAAATGTATGAAGCGACATTTCAAAATATTTATAAGGTGAGGCTAATTGGACAGTGTTATGCAAAAGGGTGTCAAGTGACATATTGGTCATTTCGAGATAAACGCGTTTAAAGATTTTCAAGGTCGTCACTTTTAAAAATTGCTGTAACTTCGTATTTATACAGTTTACATGCCTGGAAATTGGCATAACTACAGAATGAGATGTATATTTTATGTATTTGATGTTCATTTGTGTGAATTATAATTATACAAGTAGATAAATGCAATTAAAACACTTAAAACCTTTTTGCTTTAATAGGATATCGTTGCAAATAATTTGCTAAAAGGTTTTAAAGTACTTTAAATCCCTTTTGCAAAACTCTTTTAAGAATCCTATTAGTATTAGTTTTATAGTCAAACAGTTTCAACGACACAGTTCTCTATATTTTTATGATTTCTTCATTAAAATTTCGTTTGTTTTATTTGGTAGAAGTTTATAAAAAGCGTTACTTTTAATAATTCTAACGTTCTAGTAAATCCACACACTTTTTCTGGATTTTTGCTATTCGTAATTTAATCTGCGTATTTCTATGCATTTTGTAATACTTGATTATCAATGAACAGTCTGCCCATGGCGAAATCAGTATAAAATACAACTTCAGGTGATAGTTTGATCAATCAAGACCTATATTCAAAAATGTATTCTGTTTTTAATTTGTATGTACTATGTACTTCCAAAACCGCAGTAAATTGCTTCTTTTTGCCAGATTTGATTATTAAAAATACAGATATTAATCTTAAGACACTTACATCCATAGGTCACTATTATTTTATTCAAAAATAATAAGATGCCTTCGTAAAATCATTAGAAAAATCTGTATTTTTTAAAAAGTTAATTCAAAAAGAAATTCTCTTCTATTATAAGGATTTTGGAATACATAGATGATTTTGTTTAAAGTAAGTCAAACTGGATAGATTTTTAGGAGTTAGTAGGTTGAATAATCTTTTTAAAGGAATTATGACTAGGATCACTTGTCGTCCTATCCATTGGTCAAAAATCTTAAACTAAGGTCTATTTAGTCATTATTTAAAGATCTGTGCAAGAAAAAACGACAGCTATTTACACCTGACAGATCAACAATTCGAAAAACACAATAATTTTAGTATTTCCATTAATAAAAATGGACTTGAAACCTTTTTGTTATAATAAATTCAGCAATAATAAATCGCTAAACGGTATTAAGAACACATGAAACCTTTTTGCATATATCAGTATACTCAATGGGTTGTTTCGCAATACGTTATTTTGTGAGATAACTTTTAATATAATTTTTTTCGAAGTTCGACCTTTGGGCGACCAGTTAGAGGACATTTTTGCGAATCCAGTGGTACCAATAACTCCATACCTGATTTTAGGTCACTTGACACCCTTTTGCATAACAGTGTCCAATTGGTTTAACGTACATTGTCTGTAAATTGTTGATCCAGGAAAGAGGGTTTAAATAACTCTCTGGTATTTCATAGTGAGCTAAGTACACAGTTCCTAAATTTGTCAAAATTTTGTGTCGGTACATACATCGCAGTGTAAAATAGGCCCCGAAAATGCGATTGTATTGAGCGACAAAAAAGTGCCCAGATCGTCACCAAACCCAGCTCAAACGACGCGGAAAAATTCGCTGATTCCAAATATGTATATAAGTCAATTTCGCCCGAAATGTCGCTTGATACAAATAATATCCCGGGAACCGTCGATATATAATCAATTTGATTCTTATACTAATAATGTTCTTACATACTTACCTACATCTTCACTTTTCAAATATCTAATCGTAATTTTGCTTCACGTTATCCATTTATCTCTTAGACGGATTAATTCTTTCATTTTATCCACCCTAGTGACGTGATAGTTATCTCAAATAATATTTAAATGTTACCAGCGGTTGAATGTTCTCGATTTTGAAATTTGGTTAAGTTTCTATATAAACTTATTAGTCATAAGTCACAGAATACATAACGCTCATTTGCAAGAAGGACGTCACATCTAAAAAACCGGTGATTTTTAGTTACATATACACAAAGAATGAGAAAATTTTACTTTATTTTCTGACAGAACGACACAACTCGTAACCGTTAAATGAGCGAACGAGACAAGTTGTGTCGCTATGTGTCTGTCTCATTCGAACGCGTACGTTTTTTCGATACCGACTCATTTTAGTTGTCGCGAGGTCGTCGAAGTGATTGCACGTTCTTGTTCTTGTTAATAGCGACACAAATTGTTTTATGACGTTATTCTTGATAAGGTTAGTAACCGAGCAAATTTCAAAATTTAGTGCAAACACGACACTTCATCTTTTGTGCCGTTGTTCAACTTGAAATTTTCGTCTCTAATATGAGTCCTATTTAGCTTTGTGTCGTTATTAATAATCAAACATAATCCGCTTTGTATGAATTAATTAACTTACTACGTTATTGATAATAATAAATAAAAAACGTTAAAGTTTTTAAACGACACATTGTTTGAAAAGCTACTATTGATGCTAAACGCCGCGCATGGTATAATGGTATAATGGTTGAACATTTTTTGATATTACGTTTTATACAATTATTTTTTGTTTTCAGTTGATTAAATGTACGTATTATCTACGATAGTGTTTGTATCGTTCGACAAATTATATTTGTATTTTGTTCGACGAATTTCTTATCTGACTATTGAAAAATTTTGCCATCAGTGAATTAAGAAGACTGCAAAATAAATTTAACAGAGACCAACATGAATATAGATGATCAACGTGAACTAGAGCCCGTTCTGACCGTGAGCAGCAACTCCTCATCTTCTTCCACAGCTACTGGAACTACTAGAACTAATTCTAAGAATAGCGTTCAGCGTTCATTCTATACTCATTATTATAACTCTTTATAATTTTATACATTACTAGCGGCCCGCCAGCGACTTCGTACGCGCGCAATAGTTTTACTCCGTTCCCATAGATCGTTGCGAAAATATTTATAAGCCGATACGCATTAAACTATTTCTATAGCCTTCCCCGATAAATTAGCTATCTAACAATGTATGTTACATATTTTATAACCGGACCAATAGTTCCTGTGATTAACGCGTTCAAACAAACAAACAAAAACATCCAGTTTTTAAATACCTCTATATGTTTAGAAATGCGTATAGATAAATGTTATATTTTATGTACACACAACACGTAGCCCGGTCTTTAATCTGGTCAAACTTACACGGGGATAATATCGTTTTATTTTACAACGAAATGGAAATACTTACTACGCCTATCGTCAATCGTACATTTCTTTCGGGTGCTAATAAAAAGACCAGGCTATACTCTGTGCGCTTACTCAGCATCATGCCACATACAGACTGTGGAAGAAGCAGATTCCCTCAAGTCTTCTCCCGCTACCTTAAGAGTTTGAACTTGAGCTTTGTTTATGGTCATAGCGAATACTCTATTTTCTTGAATTCAAAGGGACAATTCAATGCAGGGATCTACGCCATCATCATCATCAACACCCAGAAGCCGTCCACTGCTAAACATAGACCCCCACGAAAAGTTTGCAGAAAAGTTCCAGATTGGACACCCTTCGACCACAGAACCAGCGTAGAATGTCCACCGACAATATGAACAAACGATCTGCAATCTACACTGGACACAGACCGCTTAATACCTACCCTGTTTCAACACAAAAAAATATTATTTAATGTTCTAAGAAATAAATTCTCTTCTTGAGCATTTTCTCGAGAGCCACATCAATAACAAACATGTGTCAAAACATTGTGTCTCAGACGTCATGTCAAATGATTGTCAAAAATTATATATTTTTTTCTTATCATTAGCACTAAAGAGTATTGATATCAAATTCGAAGCAAATCACCCCAGAATAACTTTGTAACCCTTTTTACCCCCTTATGAGATGAATTTCAATAAACTACAAAATAGGTAAATTCCGTAAATTCTGTAAAATTATGTGTATGCAAAATTTGAAGTAGATTGGACCATGGGATCTGGTTGTCCCATACAAACTTTGCACCCCTTTTTGACCACCTTAGGTGTGGAATTTCTGAAAATCCTTTCTTATCGGATCCCTTCGTCATACAAAGAACACACCCTCCCAGTTTCAGGTCTCTACAATCAGCGGTTAAGGCTGTGCGTTGATCCATCAGTCAGTCAGTCAGTCAATCAATAAGTCAGTAGTTCAGGACAAAGCATTTTATAAGTATAGATAAAAGATTTGATATTCATTTTATCAAGTTGATTATTTGTCTAATTATTTATTAGACTGTCATTTGCTTTGGACTTGTTTGTAATAAAACCATGAAAATATTTTTTTCTGTACTATTAGTATTTCATTTTAAATCCTAAAAATACGAACTATTTATTATAAACAATGACACAAGAAAGATAATTCACAAATTTTAAAATATTTTTTTTTACAAGAACGACACAACTTTACCATTTTCACACTTAAACACGAATAGCAAAAAACTGTCTGCATTTCTATTTACAAGCAAAACTATTTTAAAAAGCTGAATTCATGGGGAACAAAATAAAAATAATTATATGGTCTGACATGGAGCAGTTCCTTTTTTTATTAAATTTACAAACTTTAAAACCTAAATTCCCAAAATATGCTCATTTTAAATTGTGACGTCCTTCTTGCAAATGAGCGATAAGTGTTGTCAATTGTGTCAGACAAGAAATCAAACCATGTGTCTTACGCTATCCCGGCGAATGCTATACAACAAATTTTATATGAAAATTTTGCATAAATTGCTGGTGGTTTTATTTTATCTACAACAGGTAGATACAGAATACAGAGGCCGTGATTGTACCTCTTTTTGTTTCTTCGCAGGAAGCCCGCTCCAGTTTTTAAATTTGGAACGTCCAGTTTTTTATTGTTACCTTTTCGTGGTACGTTGTGAACTGCCAGTCCCACGGAGACACGGTTTGATATTTTTGGCTTTCAACCTTTTTTGTTTTCGCTTTGTTGTTCTGTGGCTTTAAAATACGCTTTTGTTAGGGGTGGATCCGTCTGTATTTATAAAGAGTTGGTGTATTTCACCCTTCACATAACATTTCAAAAAATCCTAATTTTATTCCTTTGATACATTTTTTATGTATAGGACATTCATTAAGTGCATTTGAGGTCGATTTTGAATTATAGCACATAAGTTTTATGTGACCCCAAATATGAAGTTGACTTTCATACCGACAGAATTCAGATGCATTTTCGGATATCTCCTCTCACTTTTTATGTAATGTTATTATTTTTAGTATTTTCAAGAGCCATTAATTGAAGCAAATAGTTATTACTAACAATTCATTAGTCATTACTCCACAAAAAGTTTGATTCGGAAAACGGTCCTTTTGAGATAACTATGTTTTGTTTGTACAAATTATTTATAAGGGAAATAATAAAATACAACAGTACAATCATTACTCCCTTTATTATTACTTTTTCGCTTAAACAAATACATTATGCTAAAATCACTTTTGATTTAATGCACGATTAGGCGAACGTATCGTAGAAATTTACCATAGAATACGACGTAGTAAATTTTCAGTTTTACTAAGAATTTAAAAATAATATTTGATTGTTTACGCCGTAAGTCCACCGCCGCATTCGCATGCGGAATGTGACATTTGAATGCGGCATGCGACATTGTCATATGCTATGTCTCATTCTCGAAATAACATAAGATGTTATTGTTGCATCCTAGTTGGTTCGAATCGTAATGCGTTGGTGTAATAACGGCGTTAAACATGCCAAGTTGTAAAATGAACACTGCAATCATCGCACTATTTAAGATATTATAAGACCAAAATTGATAATATTTTAATGCTTTTGTATGACAATAGGAAATGTAATTCAAATTGTGGAAGAAATTACATTTAAATATCATATTGGCTTTATTGCATCGGTTCAAGGCATATAAGTTTAGTACGTAGTAAAGCAAGCACTAGTGTACTCAAATAATCTTTACTAACCTAAAGTTTTACCACATTATGCTCCTGCACCCACTTACAATCTTTCTGCATGACCTAAAGGTATGACTGGTAGAAAATGCTTAAGCATTAAGTCCACTTTTTGTTCACTGTTACTTGTGCAATGAAGTTCTTCAATAAATAAATAACAACATGAAAAAAAATGAATGAATATTATTACCGATAGATAAAGAAATGGAGGAAAATTTTAATGTTTAATCCATATGAAGAGACAACCCATTTAAATGAAAACGTGAGTGGATCAACACCCACAATTTAACGACAAGCATTAAAAATATTATTTCAAATTCTCAGTAACTGGCAACATTGTCACAATGGTCTATATTATTCTCTGGATATAATGAACTTGGTCTAATCTATATACAAAGTTGACTATTTATTATAATGTAACACACAACATTGTTTTATTATAATTACTTTATGCACCATCACTTTATTTACCTAACGATTCAGCTTAATTTAATTTAATGACCAACAGTGGAGATTATTACATTATTCATTTTCATTTAACTTTAAAACACAGCCTTGTTTTAAACATTTTAATAATAATACATATATTTTAAAGACCAACCAACCGTAACATTAATTAAAAATGTAATTTAAAACAATGTTAACATACATTCAGGAATGAAGTGAATGTTTATTAAAGACGCGATTGTGTGTGAGATCAATTAATTACTTCTAAGACAAAGCATTTGACAAAGTATTCAAATAGAAAAGTTAGAAACATCGTCCCACAGAATTTAATAAATTTTGTGGGATTTAAAACCGAAACTTACAAAAACGACTTGGCAAAAGACAAACTGTACAGTCAAACTCATATTATTTACATTAGACTTGTAGCTCTAGCGGAAGGAGTTCGACAAGGGACTAACTTAGGGCCCTCATTATACCCATACATACCGTATTAAAAATTATAAGTAAACATACAATGAGATATTTCTTATTATCAATAGTAAAATTAAATTTGGCATTTTTGAAAAGAATTAAAAATATGTTCTTAAATTACACAAGTAATTTATTACCATAACATACAAAAAATTACATTATGTACAAACAACCTACTTTATAATTTTATGTACATTTTAAATTAGTCAATATAATCAGTCTATGTTAACAGCATGGTTCCTAAGAACGAAATAAATATTTTTGTTATTAAATTAAAAATGTTATAAAATTTCAAATTCATTTTCTATTTTAGACATTATGATAGTGTTAATATTGATAAAAATGAAAGCCAGCGGTTTTACACAAAAAATAATTTAAATTTCCCAAATTTAACAAAATTATCAAAATTTTGTAAAATGAGTAAAGCTTTATGATTTTTTTTGTCCCGGATTCTGTCTAAATGTTTATTTTAAAATTAAACTCTAAAGAGAACACCTCAAATCTTAGGCCTAAATTACACTTAGTACAATTTTCAAATAAATTTATTCAAACCCTGAGATGAACTACTCGTATAGCATTAAATTAGATTTATTGCCTAAATACAGTGAGCCAGCAATATTATTTACATGACAACGTTTTAAAATTATCACAAATTTGTTTTTTTTCTCATCTAAGTAAATAAAATCAATATTTTTACAGTCGAATAAAAAAAAATATATAACTTTTGCAATAAACTTTCATAATTCGTTCATAACGTAACAAATATAGAAAAAAACTATTCAATATATTGTTGGTTCACTGTACACATTTATATAATAGGTAAACCGTAAATCTGAGGCGTCTTTGACATCACTTTTGTCATCTTTCCCACTCAACTTATGTACTTCATATTATTGTGTATTGAATGTTCTCTCTTTATGAGAAATAAAGAGGTTTAGCTTAATTCATATGAATAATGGAGTATATTAGGGAAGAAATGAAAATGAAGAAATGACGTCAGAAATGTCTCAGTCTTGTGGTCCACCATACGATTTTATCTAAAGAGCTATCTAATCGAAGTTTCTGTGTAACCACCTAACAAGAATTGTAAGAATATTTGTAATATTAACACTATTATGGTGGGTATGCAGGTTTCTGTTGCTGCACCTGTAAACAAATAATGTTTTATTTTACTTTTATTTTGTGTATTGACTTTATTTCTTGGTATTAAATATTGTAGGTATATCAGTTAATCGAACAAATTTTTGAGTGAACTAAATTTTGTTTAACTAAAGAAGCTTGTGCATGTTATGAAAGTAAAACAAGCTACCATTGCCATTTTTTTAAATGAAGCTCTGTTTTTTTTAATGACAGCTTTTTTGGCACTTTACTATTAATTGTATAGTCGTAGTCTCTCGCGTCTAACATTATGAGCCAAAATCACTTGCACCACAAAATATATGCAGTACTAGCATCTGACGTCGTCTTTTGTTCGTAGTGACGCCCGTTTTTGTGTCGTGTGCTATTCAAAGAACTCGACCGTACTTGTGTATAATTGTATTTGTTTTTGTTTATTTTACCTGTAAAACTTCTGCCTAGCGCAGAAGCTGGGTTGGCACTTCTCTCTCTCAAAACGATAGTGTGACTCGTAGATTTCCACACGTCAAATATCGATGCTTCACATCTGTGTACAAAAAGTCATATATTTAAATCCAAACACGAATTAACACAGCATTTTGACCTATTAGAAGCAGCAAGAAACCTTGAAAAGGTCACTAGATTAGAATGGACGCAGGGTAAATAAGACAGGTCTTCTATCTACAATGTTCAAAATTTTCAGGTGAGCATTGCAAGTTTTGACTGTAATGATGATAATAATGATGGAAGCCATCATAGGGTAAATCACATTTTTCCGACGTAACGTATTGACAATATTTTCTTTAATCTGTACTAATATTATAAAGCTGAAGAGTTTGTATAGTTGTTTGTTGAACGCGCTAATCTCAGGAACTACTGGACTGGATTCTTCTGGGTCAGCTCTATCGTCGACTCTGTCTAAGCCCAATCAGATCTAGGCTAGAGTCAATAGCATACGTTACACGGGGTCGTCTTTCCTTATCTTGAGGCGCCACTTTACACTGAATAAAAACACAAAAAAATATTTATAATAATTAAATACCGTATCATAAGTGTTGGCACGGGCGACAAAGCAGCGGCTTCCAACTCTAGTGTTGCTAGACTTGACGCGTAGCCATTGCTGAAGTTAGTCACGTGGTTCGCCGTGAAGCCTGGGACCTGGTGAAAAAGAAGAGCAAATATTAAAAGCGGAAAAGTGCGAGTCTGACTCGCGCATGAAGGGTTCCGTACCAGTGACAAGGTAACGTGACTTTTGACATGATCGTGAAACGCGTTTAAATTCCTTTATACCATGTTTGTATTTAACAAAATGGTTATAATTTAGAAAAGATTTCGTTTGCTGATCCAAAAAGTTATTTCAATAAAAACCAGTAATGGCTCGTCAAAAAATATTTAGATTTTTTTAAGGTTTAACTCCGCAATATACTGCAGCATTTATTTCAATTTATACAAAAGCAATCAACGCACTGGATTTTTATTCAATTGATTTCCAAAATAACAGTAAAAAATACGACACACAGTCTGACTCTTTGGTATTGTATAAAACACCTACCTATGTATGTAGTGTATGTACCACATAATAAATATGTACAAAAAATGCACACCTGGTAGGGTACAGCAAACAGGTTACACTAAAGTAGGTACGTTATTCTTAAATGAAATCATAACATAAAGTTGAACCTTATAGCTTGTAATAGCAATTTATCATACTTCCAACTAAAATAATCTAATGTTATTATAGATGGAGGGACACGCTAGAATATGCACAATATTCAGTAAAGTTTTAGGTGACACAACAGTATTCTTCAAAAATAATAATAACGTTGAACCACCCTTCCCACTTCACTTAGGGTATCAGAGCAGGAGTTTAGATTTAAACCGATCTCACAGATCGAGTAATACAAAGTGTAAATAATACATAATGTAAGAACATTACAGCGGAGTTCACGTGTCATTGGTTTAGAAAATTTGAAAAATGCTCATAAATTTATAATGCAGTCATCAACTCGAATTAAATGATAAATCAAATAACCAATTAAGTAACAAATGGCGTCGTTCCCACCATCATACGTCTCATTATGATGACTCTAGTTAGCGAGTTTCATAGACCACTTTGTTTTATAGATTTCATCAAAAAGATTAACCCGAATTTTAAATAATACAAGCCTCTGCATTTTAATATTAATTGATCTATTTATTGTATTGTAATAGTTCTGCACTATTACAATAGGTATATAGGTACCCACTCATATGCTGTATTAGATATTTTGATATTGTCTTATGGTAGAATTATTATAATTTAGGGTCACCTCGTTTTAAGTGATAATATTTTTATTTGAAACCCAGGCATACATATAAATTACGATTAGTTAGATACTAGGCCTGATTCCAGTGTAAACTGATTAGAACGAAAGTAAATGTCTCGTTCTGTTTAAGATAAATAAAAAGAGACAGAAAACAATAATTTGTAACGTCAAATTAATTTTGTGACGTTAAACTCAACAGCTGTCAGTTGCTCAAAAAAAAAGTTGGCACGGTTTATGAAGTCCATAGACATTTTAGTGGCAACCTCTGTCCTCGCTTAACTGTCCCTAAGGTACGAAACCTACCAATGTTGTTAATTCTTTACTAATGTTGTTTACCTCTGGCCGATAAACGTACATGAACTTCGTTGCGTCTACACAAAGTATTTGCCTGCACACCGCACCAATTTGGGGCTTTAATATTGCTTGTAAATTCTCACTTGTAACATGCAAATGAGGCAATAACTTACCATCTGCGTTGACACGTGATAGCGAGATGGAGGGACACGCTAGAATATTCTATCACTCTCACATCTGTAGGGAACATGAAGTAGATACAAAAGGATACAAAGATGAGTGCAAAATGCATACCGCGACCATGACAGGTAATCGGTACTTTTTGCGATCGATATTATCGATTGTTATTGCAATATTTAGCAGCAATGGTATTGATAAATACCTACGGTAGTGTATTCGATATTGAGATTCGATTTATCAATAGTATTGCTGTGTGTCGACAATAATTTCACTCACGTGGATATCGATACTGTTGCCACACTATTACTTTTGCTCAATTATCGAAAGGTCTATGGATTATAAGGTGGCAACGCTAGATACAACCATAATAAAGGCTAAATCACATTTATCGATCCTAATTGGGAACAGCATCAACCAGGCGTCAACCAAGCGTCAACCATACGAAAGCAAATTACATAAAGGGAACGGCATGGGATCATGTTTGCTATAACTTATAACAGTTCTTTTTGTAAATAACAGCCGGTTTGGCAGAGGCGGATAGTTGACAACCATCGAGCAAGCGACCTGCGAGAGTGGGTCCCGAGTTGATCTCGATCCGAGGTAGTGACGTTACGACGTTAATAGATGTGCAATGAAGTATGGAGTTTCAAAGAATACTGAACGCCTCGAGTTGATACGGTGTTGTTATCGTAACGGGTGGATAGATGTGCTATAAACTTTACTCACCATCTGTTCGTTCACGAACCACGTGATGTTGGCAGCAGGTAGAGAAGGAGGTGACGAGCAGTTGACGCTAATGTGGTCACCCCCGACGTATGATAGTCGGTCCGATGACACGTTGGGACTTATTAATGGAGGTTCTGGAGACAAAAATATAAAATTACTTTTGAGAAATGAAGTGTTCACTCTCCAAGTTCTCCTAAGAAAGTAGGAAAATGCAGCTTAAGTATCAATAGCTTTTACTATTGGATCAATTATTTGTTCATCCAATACTTATTTTAAGTCGTAAAAGAATGCAGAATATTTCCATAATGCACTGGACTAGTAAAATTTTTAAGATCTTTGTAACTGTGTTCTCGCTAATAAAGACTTACTTACTTACTACTTCCTTATTTAAGGGAGCCTAATTGTTAAATTTAAAGGTGTTGATTGTTTTCATATTTTAAATGGGTTATAGAACCGTAATAACAAAAACCGGTTAAGTGCGTGTTGGACCCGCTCACTGAGGGTTCCGTGCCACCCTTAACTGAATTCAGGGTCCACTTACTTTCACTTAATGAAAGCATCACAATATATTGTGACAGCAAAATTAACTTTGTTTTTCATAGTGTTTGTATGAAAGACAAAGTTATATTTGCGGTTAATAAAAATGTGCAATATCTCAAAAACTACTGGTTCGATCTCCTTCAAACCAATTTTCGTTACCATAGACACCCCACACGCATAGGTTTGAGTAAAAAAAAAATTAGGTTTTAGTTTCATGTATGGAATTAATATTATTTAATATTATTTTTTCTTACTTTTTGTATCTGAATCGGAAAGCGGTGAACAAGATACACCTACCTACCAACTTTCAGCTATGTGATGCTTATAGTTTCAGAATAAAGTGGCTGTGACATACGGACGGACAGACAGACAGACAGACTTGACGAAACTATAAGGGTTCCGTTTTTTGCCATTCGGCTACGGAACCCTAAAAACGAATAATCAAAGTCGACAAAATGAAAACAAAACCGACGTAAAATTCAAACGAATCATGTTACTGCGCAAATTCAAAAACTTTTTGCCAGCGGCGTTTCATTAAAACTTGCTAGAACTGTTGTCGATACACATCATTTGCAGCTGTCATGTAAATTTTAGATTAAAAAAACACGAAACCAGCACCTGGTCTTGAAATACAAACGAACGAACTGTTGCAAAACAATTCCGCATATTCACCGGACGATATTTCGGAGCGGTTGGACGTATGAAACATACAGTTAAAAACAAAAGCAAGTTGACGAGGTTTGAGTATGTGTTCCGTATGTAATTAAAAAAAAAGTTTTCAGTAGGTTCTTAAATACTGACTTTAATGGGAGTTAAGTGTCATGGATAGGATACTTCTATAATATTGACTGAGAATATTTCATAGCGTATATTACTAAGACTAAGATTTAGTAAGTAGTTTTCGGTATTCGAGCAAACGTTTTATTGCCTTACACTTGCTTGTAGTTACTGTGAGATTTCCACGTCTGTTATACACCTTGTAACAATGTACGTCGTTTTGCTTAGAATCCATTTTTATTCATTACAAATTTTCACATGTATTATTATTTATACAGACTTCAAAAAAAGGAGGTTTTCAATTCGACCTGTATGTATGTGATATCGTTAGAATAGGATAAAATTTGAGTACATGTTGATCTGTTAAGGCTTCCAATCACGTGTGCAAAATTTATTAAGTGTATGTATGCTTGTTCACGGATTTCTCGAAAACGAGAAGTAATAGCGAGTTGATCCTTTTTTTATTTAAATCAAGTATATTTCCGCTTAGGGTACAGTGTGAATTTTATCAAAACTGGTCCAGTAGTTTTTGAGATATGGGTAAATAACTATTATTTCTGAAATTAAAAAGTACAATAAACTCAGGTTTGACACTTTTCCCCAAGGATCTCTGAAACACCCAAAGCGTGTCACGGAACAGAATATCGCGCCTCAAAGCCATACAGACAGGCTGTCGAATTTTCGAATTTCAAAATTGGAACAAAGCTGGAGCCTTGTACGCAATCGATCCGTTGTTTTTGCCGCCAAAAAGGTGGGTAGCTGAATATGCAATACTAGCTTTTGCCCGCGACTTCGCCCGCGTGGAATAGTGACTTCTTTCTCCCGTTTTTTACACATTTACCACCATATCTTTGCTCCTATTGGTCGTAGCGTGATGTTATATAGCCTATAGCCTTCCTCGATAACTGGACTATCCAACACAAAAAGAATTATTCAATTCGAACCAGTAGTTTCGGAGATTAGCGCGTTCAAACAAACAAACAAACAAACAAACAAACAAACAAACAAACTCTTCAGCTTTATAATATTAGTATAGATTTCACCAAAGCCTAATAAAAGATTCCTAAAACGACCGGAATATCGAGAAGTGGGCAGATGGCGGCTGGACGAAACGTGGCAATGTGAGGGATTCAAAAAAAGAATCATTTTTAGCGTTCCGTGGTAAAGACAGATTTTGGAATCTTGTGATTGTTCTCCTTAACAAATTAGACAATGGTGGCCAACGTTATAAGCCTCAACCGAGATTATCCATCGACGCTTAAAATATTATGTTGCCCAATGACATACTTTTGTAGATGTTAGAACGAAGTTTGCTGGATCAAGATATTTAATAAAAGTAACCGACATCAGACATGTTATTAAAAAAAAACTTACTACAACGATTAAAGTAACAATAAAAGAAAAAAAAACAGTCATTTGAAGTCGGTACATGCGTACTGTTGCTATCCGTGGCGACATTATGCACCTATTTCAAACTACTTTTAGTAGTGTAACGTATAAAATATAATAATAATACGCAGCCAACTTCTTTGAGCATATTATATCACTCACGGCTTTCAAAAGAATCAGCCTTATGACAATTAAATATAGTATATACAACTTAATAAAGCGTTAATCCGTTCAATTCCCACTCAGCGTAAACGAATATTATCAATATAATAATATTATAATAATACTACAATGGTAAGAATATTAATATTATTTTATATTGTTATATAATGCGAAATTGCAATAAAAATTGCTAATTTGACAGTAAAGCAGAGCTGTTTAATTGTCGAAACTGAAAGTTAATATATTCCTAAATGACCCATAACACTGCTCACGAGCTTATACTCAAAATGTACATAAAACAACAGAGGGTCCGCACCAGAGGCATAATCAACATTGTTATAAAAGTTCAAAACAAAAACCCGGAGCCATTGTAAATAAAAGCAAGTGGAACAAAGAAATAATTTATAAGTACCGTTCTCAAAAACAGGCAAAATATTCTTAGGTACCAAAGAAATTAGAAAAAAAGGAACCTCTCTGTAGGTCATTAAACCCATATTTCGTCATGGCGGGGCACTGTCACAGTATAGACTAGATACAGAAAGCTCAAGGCCTTCAACACACAACGCCACTCGGAAAAAGCAAATAAAACAGTTCAGACGCAATAATTGAGAATAAGAATTATTTTAAAATTAAAAAAAAACGACTGAACAGTTATGAAAGTCTATTAAGCAGTTTTTGAAAATCTGTTCAACTGTTTTTAGAACACTCGGGATAAAATTATCTATGACACAAAAAAATAAATGAAAATCGGTTTATCCATTTGGGAGTTACGATTACAACACCACAGACAGATACACTGACATGGTAAACTTATAACACTCCTCACTTTTTGCGTCGGGGGGAATTTTACTATTAATAATGAAACCACAAGAATTAACCAATAACCAATAAGTCGTCAAGTAAAACAAACGAATATTGTTATACATGATCGATTTAAAAGACTCTTTAGACCTGAGTACTTTCAACCAAAGGTACAAAAAAAAAACAATTCAATCAATTTACTCAGGTGTGATTTCTGCTTAATATTTCAGGACAATGTTTTAATCAGGTGAACCTTTTTTTTTAAATCAGCGTTTGATTGCATCTGCCCTACTGATTGTCTTTGCATTATCTTCACTACAGTAATTATTTAAGTTGACTGTAGCGAGGCTCCCTTATTTTTTCACAGCTGTACTGATTAAAATGGAAGTTTATTGTAAAGATCCTTTTAGAAGAGGGTGATGCTAATTTTCCCTCGTCGTATTATATGAGATCCCTTATAATGGTATTTTCTTGAGTTGTGACTCAATAATGAAAAACAAAAATATTGCTTAGCATTCTTTTTATAAGGAGGGATTACTTTTATATGTATACTAAAACGTACAAGTGTTACCTTGAACCAAATGTTAGGAGGTGAATGCGACCGTAAACAACTTTTAGCATCAAGAGCTAACATAAAAATCTAAAAAAAATACTCTCTATACACTATCGTCAATGAAGATATCTGATTGGTTTTGTCATCAAAAATTGTATATAAGCTTGCGACCCCATAGGAAAAGTTGTATACATGTATTAGTAATTTCATTCACCTCTAAAAAATTTGGCAATTCCTTGCTATGTCTTTATATAAGTAAACGACTATAACTATCAAATCAGTTTAGAAAAACAATGTATAAGACATTTGGTTAAGGTTTCATCAGTCAATATTTCAGTGATACAAAAGCAGACGTCTTTTTGTGCCTTATTTAAATTAAATAAATGGGTTTAAGCGGATAAGCATAACTAAAAAAAAATTGGCTATTCTTGTGTATGAACAATTTCGCATTCAATTCGACGACGCATCGCTACGAATAACAAAATGTTCAATTGGAACTTATCGTTTAAAGCAGAAAATCAGCAATATTCAGAGAACTAGTTAGGTGGCCACGGAAATTGGGAATTGACTTGATAAATTAAATGTTTCCCCACAGACTGAAATTAATAGCTCGAATAGAATATAATCAATTCAATTCAATCAGGATTGGTATTTCTGGATTACTGCTGAAGTTTGTAACAAACCGTACGCAGGTACTCAGAAAGTCAAAGCAGGTATATTATTTTATCTTATTTTGAGTTTTACATGTTATGTATAATAGGCAATTTCTTAAATTACGAATAAAAGAAATAAACCAGCCAAGTATGATTAAGCAAATAATATCGTCCCTACCTATGTGTATACTTAAAAAAATATATTTGAGCTAAAAATACTTTGCAAGTCTCGTTAAAAAGCTTTAAGCTTCGCAAGTAACTTGACAAGAGTACCCGAAGTCAACGCTTTTTAGACTTCAGTATTTTCTAACACCTCAACTTTCGGAGTAAGAAGAAACAACAAACATCACTGGTTCTGAAGAAGAGAAAAGCGCATTCTATTCTTGCAGCGTTTCGTTGAAAACACGTGGAGTGCACTCTTAAAATTTTCACAACGGCAGAGATTAAAAAGGTATTTTACTACAGCAGAACGTCCAAGGATTTGAATGGGACCTTTAGTGAAGTGGCATGATATCGGTATTGTAACATCGATATTTACCTAACTTAATCCTGATCAATTCATTTTAGGGAACTTTAGCAAGTACATTTTTTAAACAAAAAAAATTGGTTACGGTAAAATGCATAAACATTGATTATGCCTTTATGTTGTACTATTGTAAGTGTGAAAGAGACATAAGTATTTGCTGTCGCAGTCCCACGTTTTATTGCAGAGGAAACGAGTCTTGGATATTACTGTATACTTGTAGCCCAAGCACGAACTTTTTAAAAGTATTCAGAACGTGAGTGTAGCGAGTTTACTACAAGATTTTATACGTCAAATTAAGGTTCAGCTAGTACAAAATCATAGGATACTGTTACCGCCATAGAAAGTAGTATAGTATAGAATGACAAACGCGGATTTTCAGCGTAACCAAAAAGTTACTTTACATGTGTGCGTTCAATAGTGATGTGTATCTTATGGTGGTCCAAGTTTTATCGACGAGGTTACGATAAATCATGTAAATTGAAACAAAAATAATAAAATTAATGCACTTTTAATTACATAATACTTTCTATTTGATAAACAAGACAACCTCATTTTTGTTAAATTACATATTTATTTATTTATGTATGAAGACATTCTAGAAACACTTATACACGTTCCAACATAGACCTTACCACAGCACAGCTTCGGGCCAGTTGTGTGGGCCAGTGCTGAGAAGAAGCTGTGCAAGAATTACGGTTACCTAATAAAATCAGTCAAAAAATTTATCGATACTGATGACGTCATCATTTAGTCAAGCCCTAGTGTAAAGAAACGGTTTCTTATTTTACTGAAAATACCTGAATTAATCTATTGGAAACTTTGATATATGGCTGCAAATCACAAAGGAAGTCCTAAATTTACTGTACAATTTGGCATCGGAGTCGATTTCACTCACAAATTTTATAAAATTTGGATTTCAATTTTTTATCAATGATTCATATTTACTGGTGGAAAGTATGATTTTCGGGATTGTATCCTCGGCGCACTTCACAGTTGCTGAAAGCACAAGTCATTTCATCTGAAATTGTTATACAAAACTTAAATTATAATTATATCCATTCATAATTTTTCAAAAATTCCAACGACGGAAACTTGACGTAACCACTAAATGCATTATTTCTTAGAAAACGGTCTCGCTGTCATAAGGTCTTTCGCTGTCAAATCCTATAGAATTTCACTAAGTAGCACGCTCTTTTTAAAGCGAAGATTTTTTCTTTCTCTATGGTTACCGCACTTACATTACGATGCGTCAGGCATTCGTGATGCCAAATTTAGTTTGTTTTATGTCCGATAGAGGCGCTCGACACGATTCTCATACAAATTGTTCAAGTTAACGATACGAATACTAATACGAATACGAATTGACCCAAAATTTTTGTGCTTGCCCTACTGATGCACCATTAGATAATAGACACATACGATGATGATATGATATTAATGTGACGATGTATTTGAAGAATAAAATGTACCTTAAACAAGAAGTGACTCTAGTCCAAACCGATATTTAACACAAAAAAGTCTCATGTTTAAAAACCATCGATATTGATAAAAAATAATATTATCGATGATCTGATAGTAGAACTATCGTCAGTTTCACTGTACTTTTAAGAATAGGACTTCGTACTGGGAGGGACGCAGTAAACAACGATTGCACTGAGTTATGTATGGACTTGTATACGGAAGAAGCTTGCAAGGAGATTGGCGAATCCATTTTTTATGGAGAGAGGACACACTTGTTTTAGAAAAACTACTATCAGATGAATTTCATACATCTATGAAATTTGTTGTTTTGTAAAAAAAAATAACGAACTGTTCTTAAAAGCCAAAGAAAGAAATGCAAGACTTCAAAGATATCCAGAAAAACTAGTCTTAAACATCATTCCAAAATCAGAAAAATTTAAAAGGAACTGTACTTTTATGTGTGTCCAGGTATACAATAAAGTTCCGTATGATATAAGAAATCTGACCATTGGCGCTTTTAAGGCAAAGTTGTATAAATGGCTAGTAGACAATAATATTTATGACATAAAAGATCTATTGAACCGTAGATTCTAACCTGTAATTGCTATGTGTATCTGAGATTCATTTATGTCATTATTTAGCAGTGCCATGACATGTTATATTTTTTTTTTCATGTTGTAAATTTTCATGCTGCTGGACATATTGCTAGGAATCATAATTTGATTGCTTGACTTGACTTTGTATTAATATTTGCATGCTAATAATTTGGCAAGACATGTATGTGCTAACTTTAACCTCTGTAACACCTTTATACCGTGTTCTTATGCAAATAAATAAATCTAAATCTAAATCTGAAGTCCTTTTAAAACTCTTCAATGTACCGGGACGGAAAATATTGAAAAATACACTGTTTATACAAGGTGTGACCTTTAAGTGACGAGAAATCCATATCAAATGGTTTTGAATCATTTAAATTGAAAAATAAATTTAATGTTATTTCCTAACAAAATACGAGTAAATTGAACCAACAATGTTTTGCAAACAAATGAGTCTAGTCATAGAACTTGACATTGTCATTTACTACAATGAGTTAGCAATTTTGATGTACATTGACTAGAGATTATAGCTTTGGATTACTATATCTTATAATCAAAGCATTTTGGAGCACTATGACCAGGTCAAGGTACCTACGAATGCTCTGTGGAATCATTTGATTAAAAATTTTGCTCCTATTACAGGCCACATGCTGTATATTGAGTAAAATTAACCTTTACGAAAAATATAATCTGAACTTTTAATGTAGTAATGATTTTCGTCCGCCTCTTAATAAATTTGTAGTGTTTTCTATCAGTTTCACATTAAAGCAACACCAGTCAGTCGTTCTATCAAACAATATTTTTAGTATTTTAGCATAGAACACAGCGAAACTGTACTCGAAGTTTTCCAGGGGCCGGAGATATATGTAAGCGACTGATTTCCAGAGATAACATCCAGATGTACGATGATGTAGATGTAGTACTAAGCATAACACTATTAAACATTATTTTTGATACATCATAGTAAATTTCAGCAAGTGACCTTGACATTATCGTTCCCTTTGTAGTTCCCGCGTAAGTTCTTATTTATACAATGTGACTTTGCAAGGGGGTGCCAAACTTTTGGAGGTAAATGAGACTATTAATATGAAAAACATTTACTATGGGGTTGAAATCTTAAATAAAATTTCAGGTGCCCCATAAAAATAAGCCAACTTCATTGACGATACTGTATGAAGAGGCAGAAAAAAATTAAGGTTTTGAACGTTGGCCCCATACTAAAAGTTGCTGGTATTGATGGTCTCATTCACCTCCTAAAATTTGGCACCCCCTTTCAAAGTCATCCTGCATATCATTTAAGGTCCATTTTCTATGGGCATATATGGACAACTAATTGGAGCCTGATGCGATTAATCAACTAGTTCAACTCACCCACAACGACCATCTCAGCCGCCTTTATATCGGTGTGGAAGAGCGGCGCATCGGCGGACACCTCGCACTGATACTCTCCCGTCAGGGTCCTGTCCACGTCTGTGAGCACCACCCGGTTTTGATCTGATGCTGCCACCTGGTTAACAAAGAAGATTAACTGTTTAAACAATTAGAGACCAAGATTCGAGACAAAATAGTTGATCAAGCATTATCGCGGCCGTTAGACTTATCAGCATGACGGATTCAGGTAATAAAAGGAGTTGGTTCACGACAGTGAACACCATTTGGTTCTCGTCTAATCTAATCTGCTACTTGGGTGATGAAGAAAGTGAGGTTAACAAAATAAGTAAAATAAAGAGACGATTGCATAGCTGAAAATTACATTCTTATTGAAGCGATTGCTAATTTTAAAATTACACTGGCAGCTAAATGGTTGGAATAAAATAATTAAGATGACTGTCATTAAACCACAAACAATCCTGACTATACTCTTGCTAATCTTTGATCCTAACCCATTCATAAAATTTAATCAGTCAGGTATCAAACGACTGCCGGGAGTCGCATAATAATGGAATTTCTATTGTGTCTCGTTCACACATACTTGACGAGTTAATTAAAAAATAAGGCTTTATACTCGTATGTAAGTTTATAATGAGATGCAGTTTTTCTATAACCTTTTTAGTAACCGTAAAAGGTGCATTACCACATTAAATTAACTTTATTACTTAGTAGATATTTAATTTTACTATAAGTAATAATAACTCTTAAAAGTAAGTGCTCATTTCATTTCTCCAAAATAACAGAAAAATATACATACTTAGATATAATACTAAATGCTTTGAATCCTCGAGATAAGTGCATACCACAGGTCCGAAGATAGAACTAATTGCCGAGCGCAGTATGAATGCGCCCTATCGCTTTGTTTGTGTGGCTGCGCCTTTATTGCAAGTCATGTGCGACTAAACTCATACCATGCGACTTGTCTCTTTGACAAGTCGCATGGTATGAGTTTACGATATCTGTACTCGTAGAACTGTGGTGGGCCATATTATTTTGAATTGGTTTCTCTATCTCTCTATCTCTTGGTTTAAAATAAATCAATCCAGCTAGAAGCAACATCTAGCAACTATAATTGGCCGCTTTCAATAAGAGTGTATATATACATGGTCCATGTCGCTAACCATCAGGTGAGATAGTGGCCAAACGTTTGGTTATTTAAAAAAAAAACTAAAATTTACAGTCGTCTTACCACAGCAAATTCTTTCTTGTTACTCGTCATATATTTGTTTATATATATATGTTAATAGTTTGTGGTAAGGGTTCCGACCGAACAGCTGTCGACCTTCACAAAAGAAGAATTTTGGCCGAGGGGTGTCGTATATCGTCGGTTTCGTGGACGGCTACCTGACACCAAGTTGCGGAACACTACGCCGACAAAATAGTGTATTATTTGAATGTTTTTTGTGTTTTTATTTAAATATTTATGTTAGTCTTTAAGGTATATATTGTATGGGCCTTTGTTGCCTGAAATAAATGATTAAATAAATAAATATATCATAAATTGTAAAAATTGGTTAATTCCTCTAACCACTAAAGCTTTCCTTTTTTTGCAAGATACCTTTGGTGTTAGATAATATAAAATAACCCAAAATCACCACCAGCACTTCAAAAAATGCACATTTTCAAAAGCTTTAAGCTGAAACCACATCAAACATTGAAAAGGGGAAAACATACATCGTTCAAAAGAAATCAGTGCATTCATATAACTGGATTCTCCTATTGCATCGCACTGGATTCACGTCAATCGCTGTGAAATAAGGCCAGACCAATATCATGTCATCGGATTCCAATGGATTCAAGCTACGCGCGAATCATACGGGCTCTGATTCGCATCATGGAATAGTACCACAGACGGAGTTTAAAAAACCAGTTCATCTGGCATAGATGTGGGATATGGATGTGGAACGGATAGTATATATATATATATATATATATATAGATATAGATATAGATATAGGTAGATATGAATATATGAAAACAAACTGTGGTTGTGCAATAAAGTTCAAATAAATAAACGGAACGTAACAAGTAAGAGATGACACACGAAAGAGAGCGAGAAAGGAGAAATACGTATGAATTTTAAAGAGGAATGTAGAAGTTGATGTTAGGACTGTCATGTGAGAGAAGGGTGAGTCTTGGAGATTCTGTGAGAGAGTGATCAATAGTTTTGAGTCTGATGTAAATATATAAAATGTTCATCTACTATTGCGAGTTTCCCCTTATTCCTACATAGATTTGACCACTGACATTATTTTGATTTGTGTCAGCAGTACACACGTAACCAAAAGTATACTTAAGTAATATATTATGTCTAGTAAGACTTTGATCCGCAGTCCTGAAGATTAAAATTGTCGAATATGTCGCCGTAAAATGCCATAAATGAATGAGAAATGATGGTGAAAGGAGAGGAAATTTCAGGATTCAGTGACGAGTGACAGGCTGGTATGAAAGAGAAAAACATACTGCGCCGAACCCCAGATAAACTGGGAACAAGGCAAGGAATGATGATGATGATACCTACATAAATATAATTTAGGAATATTTATTTTATTTTTATTTTATCGATATAGCTCACTAGTGTAACTTGACACGACAATCGACATGCTCGGGAATCTGCTTTGATCGACAATTTGATTTGGAATCGGGTTTGGCCGAAAACATTATAAAACATAACAACAAAAAACCGGTTAAGTGCGTGTCGGACCCGCGCACTAAGGGTTCCGTGCCACCCTTAACTGAATTCAGGGTGCACTTACTTTCACTTAACGAAAACATCACAATATATTGTGACAGCAAAAATAACTTTGTTTTTCATAGTGTTTGTATGAAAGACAAAGTTATATTTGCGGTTGATAAAAATGTGCAATATCTCAAAAACTACTGGTTCGATCTCCTTCAAACCAATTTTCGTTGCAAGTTTTTGTTGAGATCTACATCATATATTTTTTTCAAAATTTTCACTTTCTTAGTTCAAAAGTTAGATGGGGGGGGACGCCCATTTTACCACTTTGGAAGCGTCTATATCTCAAACCTTACACTTTTAGAAAAAATGGTTTTAGAAACCTCAACATCATTTTCAAAGACCTATCCATAGACACACGCATAGGTTTGAGTAAAAAAAATATTTTTGGTTTTAGTTACATGTATGGGAGCCCCCCCTTAAATATTATTTTTTCTTACTTTTTGTATCTGAGTCGGAAAGCGGTGAACAAGATACACCTACCTACCAAGTTTCAGCTATGTGATGCTTATAGTTTCAGAATAAAGTGGCTGTGACATACGGACGGACAGACAGACAGACAGACAGACGGACAGACAGACAGACTTGACGAAACTATAAGGGTTCCGTTTTTTGCCATTCGGCTACGGAACCCTAAAAAATGAAAAATAAAACTTTTAAATTAAACATTATTAATATTGCGTATAGTTTGTCAGACATGAGTGTGGTATCTGTTCTGTTATAGCTTTTATAGCAGGGATGCACAGACCGCGGCCCGCGGGCCGCTTGCGGCCCGCCGGTCGAATACTGGTGGCCCGCCGACAGCAAAAATAATACTCTCGTACATTCGAAAAATATTGAATTCTATTCCAGAATAAAACCAAAAAAAATATGTTCGAAAAGTAATTTGAATCTCGCGCGCGCGCTCTTAAGTGCACGAATTCCCGATTGCTCGCGTAGGTAGATACACGAAGCTTCCAGAGTCGGTTTCGAGATTTCTCCAGACAGTTTTCGACTCTATACGCGCGGTATAAAAGCCACGCTAACCGCAGCGACCGATAGTTCGGTTTTAATTTGAGTGAAGTGTCAATAGTTCTAGTGTAGATTTTAACTCGACTAGCCGGTGTCATATATTTTGATCCACATTCAACGTAGATTTCCCGTCAAGTGCCGTGTATAATTGTGTTGTGAAATCGTAAGTAAAACTCTGTTATTAATAAGTGTTTCCCTACCTATTTAAATCAATCTACCTAAATAAAAAAGGATGGGTAATTTAAGTAGGTACTGTAATTGTTTTTAGGTGCTGTGTTAATCCTAGCCAGGATTAGAACGCAACATGGACAAGCCAGGACCTAGTAAAAAACGTAAGGTTAAAGATGAAAATCGGCAGTTTCAAGAAATTTGGACTGAGAAATACTTTTTTGTATGGTCGCATAATAAAGTCGTTTGTTTAATTTGCAAGAATTCTGTTGCGATTGCAAAGGAATATAATGTAAAAAGGCACTATGAAACGCAGCATCCTACTTTTACCAAGTTTACAGGCGAATTAAGAAAGCAAAAAATGTTGTCTTTAAAACGGGAGCTTATTGGTCAGCAAGCTATGTTTACAAAACCCATCCAAGATTCAGAAACAGCTACAGAAGTTAGTTATGAAATTTCTCGAATGATAGCAAAGCGCAGTCGCCCCTTCAATGATGGGGATTTTGTAAAAGAATGCATAGAAATTGCCGCTAAGAAAATGGCTGAAAAATTCAACAAAACTGCGATTAATTTCAGTTATGTAGAAAAGCTAGATATTTTGATTCAATCTTTTCAAGAAAGATTTTCGGAGTTTAAAAAAGTGAAACCTCTGTTGGACATATTCAGCAATCCTTTCACGATTTCAGTTGAAAATGCGCCAGAGTCAATGCAGTTAGAAATTATCGACATTCAAAACGACCAAGATTTACACAACAAATTCAACGAAGGAGACTTGCTGAACTTTTACCGCTGCATTGATAAAAATACGTACAAAGAGTTGCGCATAAACGCTCTGAAATGTGCCAGCTTATTTGGTTCTACCTATATATGTGAACAAACCTTTTCAATACTAAATAATAATAAAACAAAAAATCGAAACCGCCTTGCAAATGAAAGTTTGGAAGCAGTTTTACGTGTTGCTACAAGTAAATTTGAGCCAAATATAAAAAAGATTGTAAGCACTATGCAGTGCCACGCTTCAAATTAATAAATTCTTTTTCAATTTTAATACATAATTATCAATTCTTTATTGTCTTTAATTACCTATACTTCTGGCGGCCCGCCATCAGTTCATAATTTGCCCGAGTGGCCCCTAGTCTTAATAAGTCTGTGCATCCCTGTTTTATAGTATGAAAATGTGCGATTTCTCTATTTGCAGCCGCTCAATATGTCCTGAATAATACGTTCAATTATTGGTATTGCGGTTTGATTTACCGTATTTTTTTAAACATAATTACGTAAACAATAATTTTACAACGATTTTAATTCAATTTTTTTTATGAAACCGATTTATTAACCACAAATTGAATTAAAAAAACTTAATGCTAACTTAGAAAAACCTAATCCAATTAGTAAAACAGTTCAAAGAATGATATAGCTTTTATAGCTATATTTTTCTAATAAAAAGAAACAAGCACAGCTTATTAAAATTGTACAAAGTGAAGCGTCTTTTCCATTATAAATAAAAATAATAAAATAGACAATAAGCTTTCTATTATAGTTCGTTTATAGTCTTAAAAAGAAAGCGCACTGGTTGTTATAGTATTAAAGTCAAGAAATACGAGTACACTTTGACAGGATTTGTAGTAATAGGTGTCCATTGGGTTGTTTTTTTATTATTTATTAAGAAAACTAACAGCTTTGGAATAAGGTAAACACATTGGTAAGTTCTTGAAAAAGTTAAATAAGAAAGGAAAAAAGATTTTATTGTTAACACGTTCCGGGACAGTGCCCGCCTACAGGCGTGAAAACAATAAAACATCTATTGTGTCTGGAGTAGTGTCCCGGAACGTGTTAATGGACATCTTAAATAACACATTCATAAAAAACCGGCCAAGTGCGAGTCGGACTCGTGCACTGAGGGTTCCATGCCAACTTTAACTGAATTAGGGATTCTTAGCCAAAATACCACAATATTTTGTTGACCGCAAATATTACTTTGTTTTTCATAGTGCTTGTATGAAAGACAAAGCTATATTTGCGGTTGATAAAAATGTACTATATCTCAAAAACTGCTGGTTCGATTTCGCTCAAAACAATTTTCGTTGAAAGTTTATGTTGAGATCTACATTATATCTTTTTTTCAAAATTTTCACTTCCTTAGTTCAAAAGTTAGATGGGGGGGGGACGCCCATTTTACCACTTTGGAAGCGTCTATATCTCAAACGTTAGACTTTTAGAAAAAATGGTTTTAGGAACCTCAATGTCATTTTAAAAGACCTATTCATAAACACTCCACACGTAAAGGTTTGAGTAAAAAAAAATTTTTGGGTTTTAGTTTCATGTATGGGAGCCCCCCTATAATATCATTTTTTCAATTTTTTTGTACCTGAATCGGAAAGCGGTAAAGAGGATACACCTACCTACCAAATTTCAGCGGTGTGATGCTAATAGTTTCAGAATAAAGTGGCTGTGACATACGGACGGACAGACAGACAGACAGACAGACTTGACGAAACTATAAGAGTTCCGTTTTTTGCCATTCGGCTACGGAACCCTAAAAACTAACACTCGAACGCACAAGTTGACAAAAAAAACTGAAGTTTTGCAATTAGTTTAAGACGCGTAAAAAAGTATACACGTATATATAATAATTGTAAGAAGTAACTTATTAATTATATTATTAAGTTTTTTATATTATATTGATAAGATTATATTCCGCAGTCGACGGCACCATAGTGATGATGATGAAAATCAAAACAAATGCTTCTTTAACGACTTTCAGGCTAAGGTAAAATATTTATTAGCATCGAAGATCGGTTCGTTTGAATGTTAATGGTGATCGTGGTTCCCTCGCTAATGCTTTACGCCATTAGACAGATCACGGAATACCTTGAGCGATCAGCTTTCAAAACTTAAATATGAAAACGATTTTCTTGTTTACTATTTTGCTCATACCTAGCTGTCTGAGATTGTGGTGCTTTGTTTATTAGAACACGGATAACAAACGTAGAAAAGTAAGATATAAATGTCGTTCTTTCTTTGTTTTACAATATACGCCTACGATTTTTGAGAATATAAAAAAACATTGTATGGAATAAATAAGGTAACGGACATAATCCTGAGAATCAGTAAGCTCAAGTGGCAATGGGCAGGGCACAAAGTGCGAAGAACTGATGGCCGTTGGGGCAGAAAAGTTCTCGATGGGAGACCCTTCGACCAAAGGACGTCCACCGACAAGATGGACAGTCGAACTTCTAACGATCGCGGTATCACTCTGGATGCAGACTGCTTGCGATCGATCGCTGTGGAAATCCGTGTGGGAGACTTATGTTCAACAGTGGACGTCCTATGGCTGATAATGATGATGATAAGGTGTAACTAGGTTCATAGAAAAAGTTTCAATCCTCTTTTTTACCATTTACAATCTAAACAATATAAAATATTAACTTACGTCGACTTTGATCTCCGCGACTGGAAACACCTTTGTAGCCGGCGACTCCTTAGGCACGTATCGGTAAAACTCCATCATATTTCTGTACCAACGGATGGAGTACAGCTGAGCACCTTCGAGCTCGTAGCTGCAGCTCAGCTCCGCATCTGTTCCCGTGAGGACCGCTTTGGGGACGTGGATTTGGAGTGATTTGAGCGTGTTGGCGGCGCCTGGGGACAAAGGATTGCGAGTTTTTAGTACGGATGACATCACGTCAACACTGCGGTATCTTATGCAGTCGTAATAAGGGTTGATTTTCACCAAAAATATATAACCTGATGTGCAGGACTGTACCTTAAAAATTGAGTTTATTTTCAGTGTTATGAATCGAGAAAAAATTATACAGGGTGGCTTTGTAAGGTGTTGCCTGGAGGTGAATGATACCATCGATATAAACTACGTTTGGCTTAAAGTCCTAGTAAAATAAAATAAAATTAAAAATTAAAAAAAAAACAAAATATCAGGTGCCCTATTCCAATATATCAGCTATATTGTCGATAGCGTAGGTAGTCAGATTTTTTTTAAGACTCTGATGATGGCCCAGTTGTAAAAGGTGTAGGTTACTGATGGTCTAATTTGCCTCCTATAATATGGCAACACCTTGCAATATCAACCTGAGGCCTTACTCTGGACACAAAACCCGATCCAATGGTTATAGCCATCCCTGTCACTCATACCAGGCCATGCATGCGTGTGACAGGGATGGCTATATTCATTGGATCGGGTTTTGTGTCCAGAGTAAGGGGGCTGAAGGGGGCTTGGTTGTCAAAAGTAGAACTCGTAGAAGCGATAGTTTTACATAAACCCTTCACGTCACACGTTCATTATCAAAAAAAGTTTTATTTCCGCAAGGATAAACTTAAAATAGACCAGTTGAAATGATCGAATTATCCGAAAATAACCATTACTTTAACCTCATCAGATGAGACTTACTATAGAAAAAGTTACATTCTACCTAGTCTTAATTTTTGATCATAAGGAAAATCGAAAAATCACAACCGTATAACTCAACTAGAATCCCGTATCAAATCCAAACCAAAACAATGGCGTAAATTTTTACTGTTCTCTAGCTTTTTCAGACCAACTATTGACCTCTGAAATATTTCGCAGTTACCTGGTACTATGAGAAATAACCATTAATATAGAGGCGAAAAAACTTGTTACTAAGAATTGACTATTAAAGCAGAGATGAAAAACAATGATATCATTTGATCGTGTCATAATCTACCAGGATAGCAGGATCCGCTAGGAATGACATTAGATTTAACGATAAGACTCTCGCAGTACATTTTTACCTTGAAAAGCGCCTTAAAGGTGAGAAAATACTGAGTTTATGGCACCTCGTTAGAAGTTCGGTCATAACATTAAACGACAACTGCTATGTCGCTTCGCCCTTCAAATCTGAGACCCTACTCTGAAAAACCTTATAAAGGTTGTATTTATTTTTTTGATAACTTTATTGTATAATAGTGTTCAAAGGTAGAATAAGTGCTAAAAGCATTACTTGCCAGTCAAACGGTTCTTGTCAGTAAAACTAGCTTTTGAAAGTAAATATGTATTTCAGTGTCTACAGTAGTAACGGCCTGTTTCACCATTGACAAATAAGCATTAACCAACGAATAGTTCAAATATGGAATGTGAACGAATTGTGAAACAGGCCGTCACTCTGGATAATTTATTACCAGGGTTTTGATTTTCTTTATTCTACTATCGTTGTCATTAAAGTAACGAAAGTGTGTGAAGAGCCTGAAAGTTTATGAATCTGTGCATTGTACATTAACCGCGGATATTTAATAGTTCCGCATTTTTTTGGTAAATAAAGTTATTCCCCTCTTCGCCCTCCACAGTTTTGCCAATATCGAACACCCTGTATACATTCGACTCAAACCATCCTGCTCACTCCAAATATTGTGCTCATACGAATGAAAAAGGACGGTAACACTAACATAAAAGATGTCTACTTCGGACCTTTAGTACTTATGTAACTTATGATTGCCGGTGGGTTCAGTTATTACGATCGTATTTTGCGAAATACGAAACAGATTTTCTCGTTGCAATTTTTGTTTTGTTTACGATTATGGCTGCGAAGAACACTTCGTGCTTTCTTTTTGGTATAACTAAGATCATTTGTCATATTAATAATTTTATTATAAATATACCTATTTATAAAAAAAGTTATTTTATCTCAGAACGCGTCTAGCATTTTTTCAAACATTTGTATGTCTGTAAGTTGACATGTTCCGGGACACTATTCCAGACACAATAGAAGTTTTATTGTTTTTACGCCTGTAAGCGTTTACTGTCCCGGAACGTGTTAAGTAGGTGTCACTATATTTTTTTTTAAGTTGAATACTATTACTTCTGCATCGTTTTTGTTATTTTGTAAATACTTTGCATATACTTCCGTATCGATAGTAATTTGAAACAAAACTTACAATACTGCGTTATATTTACAAAATATGCTATTGCAGCAAAATATTTCAGAAACAAGACACAAGCCAAACTCGGCCCAAAAGCGGATAGTTTATGCAAATCGCTGATTTGTTCCCCAATTTTTACCCCATATGGTGCTATGAGCACCAAAACCGGTGGGGTAATATACATAACTTGCATTTGATAGCAATTTGATTGTAATCCGTGGCTAGCATTGTATGACCAAGCATGGTTAACGCACTGTCGAGTGCTTGAGCACATTTATTGAACAGAGCTGTCAAAGTACCTACTAAATACTTTCTACGCAAGTGCAATTTGGAAACAGCTACATGTATAGGTGTATCCACACATGCCGGCAACTTTTCCCGCGGCCTACGTCAAGAACTGTTAGATACTATATAGAGAATGCCGCTGCAGCATGACATGGCCACCGGCACCTGCCGCCTGGCGGTGTGGATGCACTATAGCGGGAATGACAGCATGTCAATTTGCACCACTACTGTAAATGCTAAAATGTCAACGGCCACATTACGGTTTAGGCCCCTATATCATTCAAAATCTTGAACTTTAATACAATATAATATTTATTACGATAGACGATAGCGACTCAGTTACGTAATATCCCTGCTACGGTATTGAACTATGATATTTTAGCTGAAGAGTTTTACATGCGGCACGGTATTGCCAACAGCGGGCAAACAAAGAGATAAAAGCTTTTTAAATCTCTGAATTTATGGTTTGTTTGCGAAAACCGAATACTATTTGGGAAATCCTAGCGTTCGCCGATATTATTTTAATATCTACGAGGGGACGTATTTTATGCCAGCACACGTTTTCACGGATGGAAGTTCAGTTCAGTAATACGAGCAACTTTTTTATGTCACTGCATTCGCATCAAAGTGGAAATGTTTCTGGAAACTTTGAAATGTATTTTATTTGGAAGGGTTACTGTTTTTTTCGTTTTAGAAAGATTTTTCTTTCGCTAAACATTCCGCTTTGATACAAAATCTAACGTTAAAAAATGTAACAAGCTTTTGAAACGTTTAGAGATTTTTCATACTTTACAGTAGCTAGTTGAAAATGATTTTACAGTCTTTTCACAGTAATTTTACATTATCAAAGTGCTAATCGTCAGCGAATAATCCGAATAATCCCGGCTTTAATTTAAATTATGCGAATTCGCACTATAATTATGCAATGGGACCGATTGTTATTTTGTGGGTCGGTCTTATCGATTTGTAAAATTTCAATACTTTGCCACAAAATTATATTAAAATAAATACAGGGTTTTCTTAATTAATGTTGTTGTTGACAATATTGTCATGATATAAAATTGTTAATCTGGCTTTTTATTTATTTATTTATTTAGGTATAACAATAGTATAACGTACACATTACTTACTTAGATTAACCCTTTGACCGGTAGTATACAATATATTGCCTCCATATTTTGAACTTTATCCCATTGACTTAGGATCCAAATCTAATGAATTATTGACTAGTTCTACTGGTCAGAGGGCTAAGACTCAGTTTAGTTCTAGTATATTATACCTATATAGACATACCTACACAACAACAATACAAAAAAAGAGAGGTTTTGTCGTAAGATTTTATAGCAGACCTATGACGACCATGTATCATTATTTTACGCTTTTATAGAGTCAAATTGGAAAAAAAAGTAGTCAAAACCAATCTGCAGTAAGAAAAAGGGGTAGGTATTAACTTTAATAAAAGTAAGCTTATAATTGACTGACTGATGATACAGTACAAAATATGTTTATTACTCCACTGATACGTAGAACATTTCATTTACTCCCAAGAGCCATTGAGCGGCAGTCAATTTTCACTTTCAACCATTCCACGCCTAACTAGAATTGACAGCCGCACTCCATCACAAAAGCTTGAACGAATTCGATTTTAATGCACAAAAAAAGATACATACGGTTGATTGGAAACATTTCAAACAGTAACGAACTGTTAGTTTTTATTTTAACTTGTGTCAAACGCGCGCCGCGGGATTGGTTTTCCATTTTCGAATAGTTGTTGTGATAGAATCGGGTAATTGGGATATGCGCAGTAGGATTAGTTGTTACTAAATAAATTGTCTATGGTATGTTTGTACTGACCCCTTACTCGAGGCATATCTTTGAATAAATTGTCCTGCTATTTTCATGTTGCAATCATACAATAGTGTCAAATAATGTCAAATAGTGTCAAATAAATAAGTAGTGCAGTACAGCTCAAAAGCTGTTTTAATAGATAAAATAAATAAAGTCAGTTCAGTACCTACCTATGGAATTTGTTTGATAGTAATCAGATATCAACTTATTATTTCATTTGTTTTTTTTTTTGCTTGTTTATACATTAAAAACTTGAATATGATCGGCCTTACTGTGAATATCTATACGAACCAGTTTAAATAAAACATTCTTGTTAGGAAAACGAAATTGAATTTGATAGCACTCTCACCAGCACAAAACATAGTTTCTAATTACCAATGCGCAAAGGGATTTGTAGTATTGTTTTTGATGCTCACCACCCTATGAAAATTGCTTCAAAAGCCTTTCACAATAGAAATAAAGTACGGAACGTAATACGTTCTGTGCCTGTTTGCAAACGGGAGATTTCTCTAGAGATGCCTAACTCTATAGCGTTGTATCGACAAAACTAAACGAATGTATGCCTGTGTTGCGATGAGCTCTTGAATTTTAAAAGTTTCCGTTTTAATTTCAAAATAAAGTTTTTTAAATACAATGTCTGAGGACTTTATTAGCCTTTTAGCATTTTACAGGTGAGGGCATTTTGTTATATTTATGCGTTCAGGTAAGTAAATAAAGTCATGGATAAAAATGGGAGACGCCCCCGTCATTATCGTTGTCTGCTATTCGTAACACAGAGAAGAAAATTATTTTAGTTAGAAACCAAGACAATATTTATTTATATATTTTTAGCAATTTTTTAAGATAGTTTATTAAACTTTTCAAAAGATTGGTAATCTTTATTAACATAAGGTCATTTAAAAAATAAAATTAATTCTTGAATGACCGTAGAAAAAACATAAAAATAAGTTTTACTTGATGTGGATTTTAAGTGTGTTTTACCAATTTAATTTTTATCATTTGAATATTATCTCTGCGAATGGTCAAATAGCTGCATTTGACAAACCTTAACCACAAACCAGGTTTATCTTACATCAAATGCGGTTAACGGAGCGGTTACCAGAACTTGAGCTTATTATTATTGGTATTGATCAAAGTCACCGCCGCCTTACCACCTTAAAACCCAAAATTGTGTTGTTAATTGTTTTTGCTTATCGCTTGCAACGCGCGACGTCTCTTGCTTAAAGTATTACCTTAAAAGTAAACTCCTAGGTCGCATGCCTTCTGGGACACATGTCCTTTATGACGCATGTATTAAAGGTTATCATTAGCAAAAATAAAAAAGATAACCACATAAATAGCCAGGCTCGTGACCACGTTATCATTTAAGGGGAAAATTGTGAAAAGAGTTTAAAGTTAATTAACTTCAAAAGGAATCAATCAATACGACTTAAAAAAATAAGCAAAATAAACAGCTAAACAAAAAGCAGCAACTGAAGAATTCAGTAATAAAATAAAAACCTCCTTATTATTCTTATTGAACGCAAATATCTTAAAAAAGAATTTAAAAAATATTAAAACATTCATATTTTCTTTGTTTGTGTAAATATAACTGAGATCCGTATTTGCATTATATCCAATTTTCATCCATTTATTTGTGAATGAAAAACATGACCTTATTTGCATTCTGATAATATCGATAACGCTACATGGAAACGTTGCGAAAAAACACATAAGAAAAACAATTCACATTTTCCACGTAATAACGTAAAATGTTTTCCCAAAAAATAATGATAACACGACCTCCGTACTAAATGCGGTGCCCCAATATAATAGGTGATTTTCTTAGCTTTGGTTCACAGGCAAATTTTTACGAGCAAAGTCCCTTATTATTTATCTTTTACCCGTTTATGGCAAGGAGATAGAATTTTTTTTAAATAAAAATTTTAAAAAACCGGTTTCGTTTCTTTTTATAATTATATATATTTTTTTATATTTTTAATAAATAAAAAGCGACCAAATGTTTTACCGCACAAGAGTACAAACTTATAGTTTAAGGCCCGATTGCGTGATCGATAGTTCACCTAAAATAGTGGTCGTTACAGCGGTTAAATATTTACGATTGTGCATGTTTTGGAGAAAAAATACATGAACCAATGGTCATTAAAGTAGCCATTCTGACATTTTCTTAAAGTATTTTTCATAAAAACACGCACAATCGTAAATATTCAACCGCTGGTAACGGCCACTATTTAAGGTGATTCTATCGATCACGCAACAGGGTCTGAGGCTCACTTGCGCAAGTCAGAGCATAGAATTACTATCCCTTTATGGGTCAGAGTGAAAAAACTAACCCGACCTTAACCCTTAACTTTGATTTAACTCAGAGTTATAATATCAGCGTCAGGTCCTCTAGAGGACCTGGCTAATGCTGAGTGAGGTCCTATTGGTTCGGACGTCACCGACACACATACGCACTGCTTGGCTGGCATTTGAGTAGTAACTTATGTATAGTTTGTAATATTTGTGTTTATGCCTTTGTTTTCTTTTTCAATTTTTTGTAGACTTTTGTGAGCGTTTGTCTGTTTGTGTATGTGTGTTGGTGATGTCCTTAATCAATAAAAGCTTTTCTTTCTTTCTTTCTTTCTTATCTTACCCAGAGCTGCGCTATTACTTCTAAGAGTTATCTCTACTTTATATTAATCCTTTATCACACAGTTCATGAGGCCTCGTGTTCCACATGTTCTGTTATTAATAGAGAACACTATACAAAGTGGAGTAATAATCATAAAAGTGTGTTATTATTTGCTTCCTGCTCTCACGAAGAGCGTTACTTAGAAAGTTGTAATCTTGTCATGAGACGAAATGTTACAGTCGTTTTATTACTGCTCAGAATTAGTTCATCATTTAGTTAGTTTTGTTAACCTTAAGAGCCTCAACTAAGACGGTAGTTAACTCAACTAATGGTTAACACGTTCCGGGACAGTGAACGCCTACATGCGTGAAAACAATAAAATATCTATTGTTTCTGGAATCCTGTCCCGGAACGTGTTAATGTTGTTACCATTGGCTGGATAATTACGATTGTGTATGCTTTGAACAAAAAATACCTTAACCAATAGTCCCATGGCAATGGATAAGGGAATTTTACGTTTAAAATATGCACAATGGTAATTACTTAACCAATAAAGACCAGAAGACTATCAAATATATGTGTATCGATAAAAACACACATACCCAAACACACACACGCACACACACACACACACACACACACACACACACACACACACACACACACACACACACACACACACACACACACACACACACACATCACACACACACTAGCATGTTTATCCTTTCTATTATTTTTCTTTTGATACGTGTTTCACTCTTTCCAAGCCAGTTACTAAGTTTGCAATGAAGTTTATGTTGTTTAATTGCAAAAGAAGTGAAATAAAACTGTTCAATAGGTGCAATTTAACTTTCCTCAAGTTAGCGGTTCGATCTGTGCCATTGGCTGGAGAGAACGTGGTTTGTAGCTTCAGAATATTAAGGGCCGGTTTCACTGACGACAAATAAGCACTAACCACGAACAATTCAAATATGAAACGTCATTTTGTATCGGCAGATAGCGGAACTGGTTAGGTACATTGTGAAACCGTGGTTTGCCAGCACCATCCCCGTTTCACACATAGCTAACAGGTTACCACTAGTGTGACGGTTTCCTCACATTGTTTTATCTTTAAAGTATGTACTTACCATCTTATTTCAAAAACTCAGTACTAGGCTTGGAATTGTAAAGTATTACTACCACCGACTGACCAATATAAATTACTGTCGTAATGACGACATTCAATATTGGAGATATATTTTTGTAATTGGTCGGGTTATTATAGTATTGGTTAAAACCTGATACTAGGTATCTTTAAATATGAAATAAGAAACCAAAAATTGCGCACTGGCGGGACTCAAACCAACATCTTTCTGGCTAACCGGGCCAACTGCTCTTCCAATTGAGCTACCGTGCTGTCGGTCCGACCGCGAAATTTTTGGTCTCTTATGGATACGTCTTTGCATGACGTTAGCGCCATCTAACCGTCTGCTTATGCAACAGGGGGCAATTTTTGGTTTCTTATTTCATATTTTAATAATACAAATATGACACTGTGAGTGTTAAAAACAATCTAAACTGGGTATCTTTGTTGTAATAAGGATGTTAAGGTATTGAACAATCCTCAACACCAATACATTCTGAATCTAACCATGGTTTGGAATCATGGAAAAGTACTGTAGTTTCTAAGCCATGTCATGTCTACTACCTTAGCTGTTAAACATTATACAAGAACATCGCACGGAGTGAGTTATGTACCGTACACGTTATATCGCGTATACCCTTTAAATTACGCAATATACAGTAAGAGGAAACATGGAAATTCAAAAGCAAGTAAGTGTGTGTGTGGGAACTAAAATAGCAACTGTACAGTCGCCAGCACATAAGACTATACATTTTTGTCGCAAAATATTTAACAGCAGTATTTAACTTGACATTCTGTTGTCCGTACTTATATCTTGTAATATGTTATGGCGGTGTGTGATTCCAGTGTATAATTTCAAGTAACATTAAAATTTTATATACGTACCTACCATAATAATTTTTAATCCTTTGTTTATAAATCCAAACATTAGATTAGAAGTTCGGATTTATTTATTGAAACAAAATTTCATAAGATTTTTAAAAAGAATACTAACTCCTAAAATTTAAAGTATGTAAGTGGAAATTCAATATTAGTGGCTAAGTAAGGGCAAGGTTATTGCTGAAAAAAAATGAAATATTTGTTTCAAGGCTCTTAAAGTATTATTTTAAGCTATATCATAATCATAGAACAAAACAATTCAAATATTATATCTCACAATGAAATATCTTACAGCTAAGCCTACACTACTATTAGTAATTAACGTTACCCATAAACCGTATCCACCCATATAACGTAGTTGTCACAGAACCGAAAATCCCAAGGCTATAGTGATAAACGGCCTTACACCGGAACCTCCTACTGATTAGCAAGAAAGAATTTGCGACGCCATATTTGCTGGCAGACGTTCTTTTTTTTGCTTGCACAGCGAGTATTATGTATGTCTGCCGTAGTAGCTTTTTCTTTGAAATTTGTTATTAATGAGGGATGTAAAATATCAGATCTTAACAAGATTAATAACAATAATAAGATTAAGAATAATGGCAAACAGACCTTTGTCTGTTTTATATGCTTCCTCGATAAAGTGGACTTTAAATCCATTACAAAAATGGAACTATTCAGTTTTTGAGATTAGTTCAACCAAATAAATTCTGTATGTTTGATATTAAACATATATTCTATATGTTAAACAATAAAAGATATTAGTATTCAGGATTCTCCTTCTAAAATTCAATACACATCGGAACTTATTTCTAGAAATATCTATTCATTATTACAAGTACATCAACCAGAAATTCAGAATAAAATATCGCCCACACAAAAAAAATTACCAATTTCTCGATAGAAATATCGCGATGATATTGAAATGTTCTAAACAAAAAATGCCCGGCAGGCCTCAAATGTAAGACAAGAAGTTAATGGACCGAATCATTTCGGGCGTTTAAGTAATCGGAGTGGAAGACAGATAAATTAGGGGCCCCTATTCGGAAGGCGATCGTGGAACAATCCAAGGATCAAAAATGTCTTTCGCCTTATATATTGCGAGTTCACAATTTTGAGTCGAGGTGTAATTGTGATTATAATTTTAACTTTTGTGTACCAGAGAGATATTGGAAATATATTTTTTATAGTTCAGCGCATAGTTTGACTTCTGGTTTCATTCAGGTGACCAGTAAATAACATCTTTATTAATTTGATCGTCTAAAAAGTATTTGTTTATCTAAAGATGATGATGATGTAGGTATTCACAACATCAATTTGAAAACGCACCTTGAAAACTTACAAAAAGTTGAGAAGAAAAATTACAGATCCTATTTCGGAATTCTCAAAGGCGTAGAAAGTGGAGTAGCAACTCAAGAAAATATGTTTTATCACTAGGCCATAGATGAAACATCAATGGGAGAACCTACTAAATACATATTGCATAAAAAATGTCGGCGCTTATAATAATAGTCCCCCTAGCCGATACCGACTACGGTGGCCAGTCACAACGACTAACCGACTGCGCGGGACATTTATAGTGCACAAGTGTGTGCGCAAACACAGGTGCACTCTCTATTCCTTTCACTCTCATAGCCCGATGGGACATCAATCTGACACGACCGGAGAGAGATCAGGCGCAGGACCAACGGCTTTACGTGCTTTCCGAGGCACGGGGGTGAAACTGGCAGTGTTTCACCCCCGTTCACTTCCAAACTCCGAGTTTCCCTGAGAATTTCTGAACAGAAAAACCTAGGTACAAATTTTTGGCCCAACCCGGGAATCGAACCCGGGACCTCTGGCGCAGCCGTCGCTTTGAATGCGACACTCTAACCGCTGCGCCACCGAGGCAGTTAATAATATATCTCTCACATACAAATTTCCATCTCCACATGCGTCAGATTCCTGGCGGCTAGGTGCGGCGTTATTGAAAAGTTAAGTGATTAACTGTTCGAGTTTCAGCACAATGGACCAAGTTTGCGGTTGGCGTGTTTTAGAGTTTGGTTTTGGAGAATTTTATGTCGATGACTTTCCGGGTCGGGATGATGTGGGTGATTGTTGTTAATTGTGCTGAAAGGAATTTGAAGTGTTTCCAGGCTCGTACAAACTTGACAATACACAACAACCACAATATTGAATGCCAACAATTAGAATGAATGGCGATGATTATATTTTATTGAAAGATCTACAAGCTTTTGACTACAAGTAAATCAGAAAATGATGTTTTAACTATAGTATAGGTAACATTCCAATAACTTTTTTATTTTTCATTTTGGAACGGTTGGGTTGCTCAAATTGTTGTCACTCAACCTTAGTAGGCATTAATTCAAAGCATATAAACAATCTATTATAAGTAAATGAGCAAATTACATAACACATTGCACTACTACATAATATTGCAGGAATATCAAACCAGGAATCTGTGACAAACTCTGCATTCACAGCAAAAAATCTTAAACCAGCAATAAAAATAAATGTTGGAAATTACATCGTATCAGTTATAATAAAGTTATAAAAACCGTTGGGAGCATGTCACTGAGAAAGTTCCCAGTTAGCTAGGGGCGAAGATTTTTATTATTCAAAAGCTTTGCTCATGACGGCTTGATGAATGTTGTAAAGAAGTTCAAATTTTATTCCTCGCTAAAACGAATGGAAGTTATAAAATTTACGATTCAACTGTGTAGCTGTGAATTTCGTAATTTCGTTTCTTGTTTCTGTTGGTGGCACGGCTTTTAATATAAGAATTATTGTTTATTCCTCTTTCGTTCATTTTTCTTTATTTATGGGAGGTGTTGTTTTGTTGTTTGACAAAGGATTTGTCGTTTGTCCAATTTTTGTCCGGATTTTATTTTTGAAAATACATTATTATGATTTATTTGTACTTGCAGTGCTAAATGGGACACAGGGTATACTTATATCGTAGAAAAAGATAATAAACGTGTTATAGAAATTCAAACTCCAAACAGAAAAGTCTGCAAGAAAATTTGCATTGCGATCTATTTTTACCAAATTAATGGGTAACATCATTATTTTCCTTTGCTCTACTCTATGCTTTCCTGAAAACACCCACGTTGGATAACAAATACATTGTCTGAGAAACGAGCCGAACATTAGAGGTTTTGCTTGAAGCAGCTTTGTTCGCTTAATTGCGACTGTTAAGAACCTCATTGTCGCTGTATTAAGGTTGTATAGACTTTTCGGCTTTTGTGTTTGACGGTTTTTGGTGTATTTTGACGATATTATAGTATTTACTGGGGCTGTTGAAGGGTTTATGTGTTATGCTTTGTATTAGACGTGAGTTCATAATGAAGTTTATTGTTATTGTTTGCGCGAGTCAAATGAATATCAAAACATATTTATAAGATACTATCTCTTACCAAACTGAGTACCAAAACTTTGAAGTCAATACGAGCAGTAAGTATATTTATTTACTAGTTACAAATGAAAACAATTATAAGAAACGAAAGAAAGGAGAAAATACTTTAACCAATGCATTTTACCTTTAAAGTGGATAGCAAAGATTTAAAAGCATAAAACAGTGCAACTACAAGTATCTCATTAAAGGACATTTCTGTATTTTACCGCTGTAAAAAGCGCTCATAAAATATACAATTTAAAAACTAAGAATTAATACTTTTCATTATAAGGACTGGAGAGGAAATAAAATCTCAACTTTGTTTAAAGCATTAATCAAGACGTCATGGTTTCTCATGAATAATGAAAGCTTTATGAGAAAAGAGTTCTCTAAGAGCTTTAAGAAAATGCTGAGCTTGCAAACAGTAGTGTAACTGTAATAAGTTCCAGTTGCAGGCTTATGAATATTTCAAACGTTGCAGAGGTTTTTTGCTATGCAAAAATATATCTAGGCTGTGGGCACATTTCGAAAAAACGAACCAAAGTTTCCCACGTGGAAATCTGGTTACGGAGTGCCAACTTCTTTTGAATAATTCAGAATTTAATCTAGAAACTGTGATTGCTTTGAGGTAGTATCTAACAAATGCACTGTTGTGGGGCTATTGTGAATTGTATAATTGTATGCAATGATACCAAACGAATCATACGTAGATGTGGAGTGGCCGGGGAAATAACAGTACCGTTACCATGAGTGTACGTAGGTTTTACTCGCTAGCGACTATGGAAAAAAAGTTTATGGAAAATTGCACAGCGCCCGGTCACTTGCAGAACTTAAATTTTCCATACTAAAAGTTACGTCGTCGCTAGCTAGTAAAACCGACGCAAATTCATTCACACAAATGGCTTTCAATTTGGTCTCTGTGGTTTTTCAAATACAAATGAATTAATTCTCAAAAGAAAATCATTCTCATTGTGTTCCATATTACGTGCTACTTCAGGCACGATAACAGCAATCAGTTCAGCAGAAAATATTCCTGCATTCAACCGAGCGGATTATTCAAACGCGTATGCGTGTATTAAAATTCTGGAGGCGTTTCAATCATTATGCTCACTTCTCACTTCATATAAAAAGTAAGACACGCTCTCTAATAACGAGCGAAACTTTTCAGGCCGAGGTTTTTAAAAAAGTAGAAGAATGGTCCGAATAAGCTAAGGGGCGGTGGAAGCACGTCTGCGCTTAGTGGGCGGCTAGCTCGGTATAACCGACGATTGGGTCCGAATACCTTACAATTCTCGCTGCTGTTTGCTGAGTTTCTTTTTAAAGATACTAGAACCTCCTATTGTCTTTGTTTAGTCTTTCTTTTTATATTCTGTAGAAAGATCTTTTTATTTACCTACGATTGGGAGTAACCGATGATTATTTAGCAAGTGCGGTTTTTAGGGTTCCGTAGCCAAATGGAAAAAAAACGGAATCCTTATAGTTTCGTCAAGTCTGTCTGCCTGTCTGTCCGTCCGTATGTCACAGCCTTTTTATTCTTAAACTATTAGCATTACACATAGTTGAAACTTGGTAGGTAGATGAATCCTGTTAACCGCTTTACGATTCTCATAGAAAAAATAAAAATATTGAGGGGGGGGGGGGTGTCTATGAATAGGTCTCAAAATGACATAGAGGTTTTAAAAGCTTTTTCTCTAAAAGTGTCACGTTTAAGGGATAGGCGCTTCCAAAGTAAATGGGCGTCCCCCCATCTAACTTTTGAACTAAGCCAGTGTAAAGATATAGCACATCTTCAATAACCGCAAACATAACTTTGTTCTTTATACAAATACTATGAAAAACAAAGTTATATTTGCGGTCAATAATATTTTTCTTACAAGATTCTTCTTCATTGCTATCTACTCCAATAACTTACTTATCAATGTTTCAAAATAATGAATCTTAGTAATGAATTCTGTTAAGTTATGCCTTAACACAGCTAAATTATAGGCCAAAAATCTAAGTACACTAATTAATGTTTATTTAGATGATAGGTTCAGTGATAGACCTCACACAATAGATTAGTAGCTCAAGAAATCTCTGTCTGCTAAGTTATTAATATCACTCATAGCTCAATACAATAATCGAGTTAAGGTCCATATGGTTAATTTTAAAAACGAAATTATGGGTATTTCTTAAGCTACGACGCACCAATAACAGTAATGTATTCAAACTTTTTTCAAATATTATTGCTTTAAATGTTGGCAATAATTTGGTGAACGGAAACGGAACCTTAAATATTCAATCGGTTTAATGTTATGTGAGTAAACTGATGTATACTCGTATTTTTTTAGGTTAATGAGCTCAACCAGAAAAAACCTGACCTCCGTCTTTAAATATTTTTTCTTCTAAATCTGAGGATTAAGAAATAAAGAAAGAAGAGCATTAATTGATAATGGACAGCAAAGACACACTAATACATAAAAAACAAACAAACAAACACATGCATTTCGTTGAAAGCAAATTAAATTAAACAAAAATAATAATAATATGCCCCGGAATAATAACGCATAGACATGCTTATTACTCAAATGCCAGCCAAGCAGTGCTTGTGTGTATCGGTGTCGTCCGAACCAATAAGACCCCACTCTGCATACGCCAGGTCCTCCAGAGGACCTGACGTTGTTTTTCAGTGGACCCTGCCGAGTGAGGTACACGGACGTTACATAGGATGCATAGGCGCAACCCTGACGATCCAAGCTTTTGCTGTGCGGATTATTAATATTGGTAAATAAGCACTGTAAATAAATAAAACCGTTGTACTGGCAGAAAAAGGAAATACCCGAGAAAACCCAAAACTCGCTAAATACCCAAAGAACCAACCGACAAAGTGTTCGCAATAAATCCTTGTAAATACCCCTGGATTGTCAGTGGATACAGAAAGAGTTTTCGAAGTGTATATTGAGAATTCAGTGGCGCGATTACGTATTCCAGTGACAATAAGATAGGTCTTTATACAGTATTTTAAAAGTCCCAAGTATCTCATTGAGAACTTCACACGTCACAATTCTTCGAAACATTACATATCTATGTTTATGCGCCGGTCCATCAGGTGCAGTGCAAACTGCATTTAAGATATCGTAGTGTTTACCACACGTCTATTCTTTACATTTGACAGCCCTGACTAATATCTATCTACGTACAAATTCTTTGCAAAATTTGGAAAATTTTCTCTTTCGAAAGATACGTAATCGCTCCACGGATGTGTTATACGATTGCGTTTCCGAGTGGATAATCGATACAATAGGAGCTCGAACGATGGTGATGTCAATCGTAAAGTTGTTGATGCCGAAACTTCTTGATCGGAACGGAACGATTACGGTTTCCCTTGTAAAACTTTTTCATAGGCCGTTTGTACGTTCCGAAGTGTTAAAGATTACACTTTTCATATGTTCAGTGTTACGTTCTATTTATGGTAATGGGAAAGTGATGGTACAAGGTCTACAAAAATGAATGATACTATAGACTTTTATGTTAAACAGTTTGGTTCTTCTTTAAGAATTTTTCTATTACTTAAAGCACCCTGACGGGTGTGTTTATCAACAATCTTTTGTTTTTCTTTTAGTTACGCGACCGCCGGCGGCCAATTGATCCATGAGCGTTTAAACTATAGCACACACTGGAGGCTAAGGCTGAAACTATGGAATTTTAAAAGTTTAATATTCCCTAAAAATCATAAAATATCATCGTAATATACATAGTTGCTGGGTTATCTTGCTAATTTGATACCTAACTACATTATAAACAATAACATCATTTTGCTTTTCAATGCGAATGAGAAAATATACTAAAGTTGATGATACTATCACTACAAACTACATACAAGCTTAAGCTACAAGTTAAAAGCCCGCACGTAAAAATCTAATGGAAACCCAGCGTATTTTTAAACCAGTGATACCGTAAATTCTGAAGAGCTCATGCAAAAGTGAATTTAAGCAAATAGCAGTACGCTCCTCTGAACTGTTTAATGAATATGCTAAGTAACCGTATGACGTAGCACGTAAACCACGTGTGTCCAAGGCCTTACGAGCCGGTTTCCACTAAAGCAGAGAGGCTTAATGTTGACTCTGGGAATAAGCGGAGTTTAAATACGGTATTTTTGAGAAATGACTAAATCGGTTGCTTTCATTTAGTCGCCCGACTATAAATTATCTACGGTAACTACTCATAAACAATTAAGCGGCTAAGTGCGGAAAACGCCCAGCAAAACTAACTAACTACCCATAAACAAAACTCAAACGTTGCAAGACAGTAAGTCAGTATGTTTACTGTTAAATAAATGAATTAATAAAGACGTTTTAAGAAAAAAGTGAGTGTAAACAGGAAAAAAACGCTTAATTTTAAATTGAAAAAAGAGCGTACAACAGCATGTCAAGATAACAATGCAAAATCTTTTTTATTTAGATGGTAATAATAATGAGGAAGAGATGTGATTCTGTGGTGTGAATGATAATAATATAATTTACTAATGATTAAAATTTACGCAATAGTCCATACTCTCATATTTTTTCTTGCTATTGATTTCTTAGAACAACACAATCTCGTTCCTAAAATATGATCACGTTTTTTATTTGTTGCGCCCTGTCATTTCGTACGAGGGTCTGGAGAAAATACGGTGGATTTATTTCATTCTAGTTAAGAGAATGGGACAACCGAATGCTCTGCCACAAGCGCCGAAGTTTTTTACGGCTATTACGCTCCGGTGTAATGGTACACACTTTAAGCCCGCGTTACGCGGTGCTCGCATTCATACAAAGTAGGTTAAAAGGGAGTTGCATTAAGGTGGCTTCGGGATAGTGATGTGGAGTTACCAATTGGTTTATCGATATAACATCACAAACACACACATACACAATATAACTCATAAATTACAATCATCATCATCTAATTTAAGAGCCACGCTCTTGTCGGTGGAGTTTTACATATATAAATTACAAGCAAAGAAAAAATTATAAATAACACAAAAAAGTTAAAACGAGAGGAAACAAAACAAAAAAAATACACTAGGATGAATACGTATCCATCCCAGCCTTGGACGATATAATATAATATAATATTTTACTAAAAAATAAAAAATAAACAAAATCAATTTATTATTACGATACCAGCAAACGAGTCGAAAAGCTTACAACGCGCAAGTGAGTGACGCAGCAGCTGTCCGGTCGGCCCTCTGTAACTTACTAGCTACGGCGTAGCGTTTCGTAGGTACGCGCGAAGGCTAAGCCCACATTTTATGTGAATTTTATTTAGACATATTGTATTGAAGGGGGTCTAAAAATACTCGCTGTGTACTACTAAGGTTTATAATCAAAATAATCTGTTTGACGTTATTACGAGGACGGCTTAGTCTGGGTCACTTTCTACACTTTTACAATTAGATAGAAAATCAAAAGCCAAAAATTTAATTAATGGTTCTTTTAAAAAACCAAGCTGCAACTATTTCATTACCTCAGCCATATATTTAGCACATCACTACACGACTATCGTACATATTCCCACGTATCATTTTCACCAAATAATCGACACATTGTGACAACACTACCCGCATGGCGATAGCTCGGTAATACCCGGCAAATTCTCGTTCTACCCGTTTTATAAACATTCAGTGTATCCGCCAAAATGCCTTTTGGGATTTGCGAAGTATAATTACGTATTTTCACTTTTAGTGAAACACTATAGTTTGCCTTACGTTTGAGAGTCATAGTTTCAATTTAGTTCGCGTTTGCTTTTCGTTAACGAGTTCAAAGAGACCTTGTTGATTATTTGCAAATATTTATTTTGTTATTTGTTTTGTATCCGTACTTTATCCGTCAAATCAAAATAAGGTATCTTATTATCATTATCATATATTGTTGATTTTATAAATTCCTCAGTTAGTGATGCAAATCAGTCTTTGATGCAGAAATGTAAAAATGTGATAATAAGTAACCAATTCAGCTAAAACATGTATTTAAAAGAATTAGTATTGAATTCATAAAAGAGTAGCTTAGATTTAAAATTTGAACACTTAATTATTATCTCCTGCTTGTCACGTTTTTTTAATATACCTTGAATGTACTAGCTAGAGGTTGTTGGTTTCAACCGCGTAATATCCGAACCTCAAAAAAATATTGCAATAAGTTTATAACCTATATTGTGCTTTAAATGATCGATAAATGAGCTATATTATTGTAAGTTACAATAATATCAATCAGGTAGTTTTTGCGTAAATTAACAAACAATATACATCCATTCTCAATAACTTTCACATTTATAATATAGGTAGGATTTAATTATTTTGTAACTCTCACAAATTTTAATATATTGAAAAGGTCTTTTTAACACTTTGCTTGCAATATCTAGAAATGGAACCGACGACAAGCGAAATGCTTAAACCAATGCTAGTGCAGCGCCAATATGTCTAGACAAAGAAAACGTTGTCAGAAAACAGAAAAAAGATGGCCAAGAGCAATCACATTGTTTAAAAGGATTCTGTCACGTCTGAAGACAGTTTTGCTAACAAGATTTTTGGACCAAAAGTAACGTAGTCTACAGTTTGAGCTAAAGGTTATATAGTGCGACAGCAGCGCTACAGCAGCTCTAATGTGAAGGCTAACTGCTGGCATTTAAGTATGAAATTATCAGCATCGCGGTTTTCGCACGACCATCGCGCGGCTATTATATAGTCGCCTAAGTGGAAAGCGCTCATACACATTTTATTTATACCTAAAAGAAGATGTACCTATAGTTAAATATTTGCATTTTTCAAAAACAATAGATTCAAAAATTATATAAATTCATCGTATAGAATACGAGTAGTAGCTCAAAAAAACATCGTATTAAGCGCAGACATATTATCAAAGATGTTTTAGGTATATTAAATGGATTTTTGTACTGCAATCTGTGTTCTGGACAAGGACGTCCAATATAGGCCTCTCTCCCTTACAATTTTACACAGTGACTGGCAAGGACATCCAGTGTGATTCTGCGATGTTTACAAGGTCACCTGTTGCTCTTGTTTGATAAAGGAAATAAATATTTTGTATATGTAACTGTCAGTCCATCTATCTGGTCGGTGGATGCCCTACTCTTTGCATGTGGTTGAGGGGTTAAATTTTTACGAAATGAAATATTTGTTTGCTCAAAACATGGTTGCAATAGGTGGTAGGTACAAAAATAAGTCCTCATATTTTACCAAAAAATTTAGCTTGCAATTGTTCGTAATTGTAATAATCACAAAGTAAAAGAAAACTCTTATAAATTTATTTGGTACACAAAACATTTACAGGCATTAAAGGGTTAAAATTACATTAAAAATATGTTAAACAGAGTCAAAAAATTGAATTCAGCAACAAGCATTGTCAAAAAACATATAAAAAAAATATATTAGGTACATTAGGACCCACCCCGCAACCTAGTCGATCCAAAGGTCCCCATTATGCTGGCTGCATTGCCGCGTTGAATGGCAATGGAGACCTGCTGAACCAACCAGGAACCAGAGCGATCATTTCCCTTCTCTCTCAATCTCCGACCTAACTCTCTAAAAAGAGAGCGGGCCTCAGCACTCCATGGTCCAGCCGTTTCGACAGCTACCGGAATGAAGTCGTACATTGACTCCAGGGCCGAGTACTTGGCGTGCTTCAACTTCGCAGCGTTTTCTGCCGCTGAGCCGGCCGAACCCACTGTCTGCCTCAAATGAGACGCAGCAAACGTGCTAACACAAGTAGCATCCCACAAGAGGCAACGACCCCTCCGCCACGGAATCAATGTAAGACCGTCTGGCCTTTTGCCATCCGTACGAGACAGACCTGGTGGCTCCAATACACATGGGACGTTGACCGACACCATGGCCCGACGAATGATCTCGTTAATTGAATGGTGCCTCGGAAAGCGACCCGCACATCTTTGGCAACTTAATCCATGGTGTCCATCTTCATGCACCATAACACCACAAATACATGGATGCTCTTCACACACCTTACCTCCAAGTCTTAGGGCCACCGCTATTCTTAAAGATTCATTATCAAGCAGTGTTCCCAAGTGTGGAGAAGGATAAGCATGTAGCCAAGCACCGGATTCAGGTTTGGCGACCGCCTTTAAACGCGCTAAATCGGATCCCGAGACACCATCCATCAAGCGCAAGTAGGAGATCTTACAGAGGATGTCATCCCATTCTCTCTGAATGAAAAGATTTTTGGGGCGTTCGTTCGTCGGACATAGTGTAACCCACTTCTGCAAGGCCTCAGACACAAAAGGTAAGCGAACAGTGTTGCCATCAGTTGACAAAATACGAGCAACAAGGTCCGCCGACCCGAATGCCGAGGCCAAAAAGGCCACCAGACCAATATCTTGAACCCGACGTACTCCAAGACCGCCATGACGAACCGGCAAGGATGCCTGACACCATTGCACTTCATCCAAACTAATATTAAGTACCGATTCCAAAGTTGATTTAAGCGTCTCATCTATCAACCCTAACTCTCGCTCAAAAAGCCAGGTTGGCGATGTCCTCAAAACGTAAACCATGCGTGGAAGTGCCGAATAATGCCGCAATAAAACAAGAGAAACGTGCCCAGATAAATGCTCTAAATGTTCCTGTGCTGCCGAAAGTGCCTGCCTTTTTAATTGCAACACAGAGCTGACACCCTCGGAAAATATTGGAGCTCCTAACAAATTTAGCGATGACTTATCAATCTGTACAATACCAGGCAGAATATCTTCAAACGCCCCAATACCAGTAACAGAACCACCACATCCGAAAATTTCACATTTGGTTGGATTGATTTCCAAACCTACTGCTTTAAAGGCTGGCACTAGAGCTTTTAAATCCTCAATAACTACTTCTGGACTTCCTCCTAAAATACCGTCATCTAGGTACCAGACATTCAGCGGCGACTTTAAGTGTGAAATTATTTTTTGGATAGCCAAACAGAATAATAATGGCCCTAAAGGATCACCTTGCTGAGCTCCAACCTGTGACTGTATAATACTGTCTGAAAAAAAGAGATTACTTGGGGAAGCATAGCACTGATAGACAAATGGATAAAGCGATGGGGCTTGCTCAAGGACTTCGCAGAGAATGACATCCCTCTCTACACTATTAAAAGCATTTTTTATATCAATTTTGACAATTACTTCATTTGACGCCGCGTGACCTATGGCAAAAGACTGAGTTGAATGAATGGCCGCCTCGCAACCCAATGCCGTGCCAAATCCAACCTGATTTGGTTGAAGATAAAGGGACATTTTCTCCCTCACAGATCTACAACAAAGCTTGGCAATAAGGCGGCGAAAAATACTACCAACGGCTATAGGCCGTAAACCACCATATTTTTTGGTAAGGGCGCACAAAGAAGCCCCATATATGTAGGGTCTGACTTCTAAATTGAGTAAACCTCTAAGCAAAAAATTACATAGGTCGGTAATGCATTCCAACAATCGAGGCCCGTTGTTTCCTGCAGAGGACGAAGTCAGCTCTTTCAAGTGCTGAGGACGCAAACCATCAAGTCCAGCAGCCGAACCATTATAGAAAATTGAAATTGCATCAGCCACCTCCATAGTAGTCACTGACAGAAAAGGGCTGCTTATGTTCGGTTCAGGTGGTAATGAAAGCGGTCTCGATGGCGCTGGATGTTTATCCATTAAAGTTCTTAATGTGCTTTCATTCGTAGGCGCGATTGAACAATCTGACATAAGCAATCGCACGGCACCTCTTAAATCACCATCACAAACCTTTGCCTCAATAGCACGGTAAAGTGAAGATGGTTTTTTCGTATGATTTTCTTTATGGAAGTATAAATTACCTACATCAATATTTAATTTAACTTTGGATGTCAATGATTTACCTTCTTTTGAATCTGGCACTCTCAGCGCCGAATAGGAGAAAGACAATAATTTAAACCAATCCTCCTTACTGTTAGTTCGCAAACAATCCTCAATGATTGTACACAATTTTCCAGCTGCGAGACTTCTAGCCCCCTTAGGAATATGCCCTAAAACCCTAACATTTGCTTTAAAAGCAGGTAAATCATCAAAACTTGTGACAGATTGAGACGTTGACTGTACATTTTCTGTGTTTGTAACAGATGCCAACTGACTATCTACACCCAAACGATTTTGTGAGTTTGATTCAACAAGATTGTGAGATGCCACGTCTCTATGTACCCTACTAATGTGAACTTTGAGGCACCTCGACTGAACAAACAGTCGTGACAACCCTGGGCAGTAGGGACAACTTACTTTTGGAGGACTAATCATGATGAATTAAATTTTGCAGTAAGACAAAAAAGATTAAGAGAGAAGGGAAACAAAACAAAACAAATACCATAATAAAAACATCGGTAAAAAACTTTTTTTTTAAATTAAGACAATTAAAATACTATTCAATCCAAAATTTAATTTAATTAACAATAATGTCAAAAAATAAATAAAAATAAAGCAATTAAAATTTCATTTTCTAAATATAATATATAAATTGCTAATAAAAACATTGAAGTCCAGTTAATTTATAAAAAAAAAACCAGTTAGTACCATTATTTTTTCCTTGAAGAAAAAAATTATACATAAAAAACCGTCGCAAAAAACCACTATCAAAATCACAAAGTTATTTTTCATATTTTCGTATGATAATGATACTTACATTTAACAAAAATAAAGTCAGTAACAACATAAGTGTCTCTGAAAACGAAAACAGTCAAATATGCTAGACGGTTCAGATTCAAGATAAAAGAAGCAATTTGTAACCGTTGATTCGAATGTTCCGACGGGTGACGCGATACGAAATAGCTTGCTCTTGCAAATTATAGAATAGGTACGTACTTTTTGCCTTTAGTTTTTTCTGATGATGTGATATCTTGTGAGTAATCTTGATGTATTTGAATCGTAGTAAACCTTTTTTGTAAGAGCATTTAGTCACTTTATATAATATTTAATAGCTTAAGAAGCGGTTGGACCCATAATATTATGTGCATTTTTAGGGTTCCGTAGTCGAATGACAAAATACGAAACCCTTATAATTTCTCCAAGTCGTATGTCTAACCGTATGTCACAGTCACTTTATTTTGAAACTACTAGCATTACAAATTAAAAAAAAAAATACTTGGTAGTTTAGTGTAACCTGTTAACCGGTTTATGGTAATATAACCATAATCATAATCACACAAAACATAAAAAATAATTACACTTAAGGATGTGGTAGTTTATGAGTAAAAGCACATTTTAACAACCGTTAATAAAGGTTTGTCCTTCATACATTATTTTTGCTGTCAAAAAATACTGCCGTATTTTGCTAGGTCGTATCGTATGTATTGATGGAATCATTTTTTTTTAACAACACACCAATTGTCTGGTTTCGTGGTAAGGAATTTTCTTCCTTGTGTTACGAAGTAGCAGACAACGATTATGACGGGAGCGTCTCCCATAAATACTTAAATACATATAACATCCATGACTTAGGTACAAATGTTCGTGCTCATTACACAAACATTTGCCCCTTGCGGGATTCGAACCCGCGACGGCCGGCATAATAGTCAGGAGCGCTAACCAATACACCTAACGCGTCGGCAATCATTATTTTCTTAAAATTTGGCAACGCCTCGCAAAGTCACCCTCGTATATACCAAGTGTATTTTGAAAACTATTAAAGCACATAATGTACTGTTCATCAAACAAATAGTAAACTATGTACGAAAATCATATTACTAATAATTATTTAAATATAGAATTTCTAGTAGATAATGTTTACGGATCGGATAGTTTTGCCTGTTATTTATATATTGAACAATACATTTTAACAGAAATAATGTTGAACAAACACCGTTAGCATATTCTGTTATTTATTAAAATTGTAAATGTTTCTAATTCCTTAAATCGTTCATCAAGCACATCAGTTTTCAAACACAAAATAAGTAGTATAGTAGTCTACCCAGTTCTGCATGTATTTTTAATGTTTTTTTCTCGTTCGAATAAATGTATTTTCTTTCTTTCTTTCAAAGTCATTTTGAAAATTCTCCATTTTCTTTTCCCGCTACGTGCCAAAAAGAATCGAAATAAAATTTAAGAGACAATCTTAGAAGCTTTTTTAGTCGACTGTGCGGCGTCCACAAGGGAACAATACATGATATTGCGTTACAAGGAAAAACAAAAGATCGTTGGAAGGACAAAGTCGGAATGTAGGCTGTATTAATGTCATTCTGTAAATATTTTTGGAGGGACCTACTCTCAAGACGTCCGTATTTTCGGCTATGAACGATACAGGTCTATTGATCGTTAATATCATATAATAAAGATAGCACCTTCTATTCTATCTACTTCTACCTTCTTCTATGTTCGTATAACTTCTATTCTATCTATAACCATTAGGGAAAAATCGTGTTAATAAATAGTCCCCCTAACCGATTTCGACTACGGTGGCTAGTCACAATGACTAACCGACTGCGCGGGACATATTATAGTGCACAAGTGTGTGCGCAAACACAGGTGCACACTCTATTCCTTTCACTCTCATAGCCCGATGGGTCAGCAATCTGACACGACCGGAGAGAGATCAGGCGCAGGACCAACGGCTTTACGTGTTTTCCGAGGCACGGGGAAATATTAATATTATTAATTACAGTAATAATAACTCAAGAACAATCGACCGACTCTTATGATTTCTCGGTTTCAAAAAGACGAAGACTATACAACGCTGCCGGGGGCGGAACGAAGTTCGACCGCTAGTAGTACATAACAACGGCTATTTTATTGGCCTGTGTCGATAGTTTTCCATATCAATAATTATATATATTATATGTGTAATTGAAGGCAACTAAATTTTATTTAAAAAAACATTGTCTTTAGAAGTAAGATCGTTGTATTATTGTACTTTACGTCGCCATTTGAGTACCCTCGGGTTTATTAATAAATGCTTACAATGCCGAAAATGCGTGGCTAATTTAATTCAGTTTTACATTTATTGGGTCAAAAATGTTTTCTATGCGTACGTTTCCTACTGATTCAGAAAAGGCTGAAGTATTTAATGAATGGTGTATAAAATTTCCGCAAAATAAAACACAGAGGATAAGACAACAATAACAAAATAGATCGAGAAATTGACACAAAATTTAGTCCTAATTTTTTTAGAAGAATCTATATAAGTAAATGTCGCGACTCTAGCCATGAACAAAAACAATATCAATAATGTGCGTGTAAAATGTCTGTCAACGAGAAGAAGAAATATCATTTCTTGTTTTTTACTTTACATAAGTTACATTCTACTCCTGAGTAGTGCCAATCCCAACGAATTAATACATAAGAATATGAAAAACGAGGGGGCGAGGAGATAAGAATCCATACCCATGCCAAATCACAGTTCCCTAGCACCTCAGGTTTTTGCGCTGGACTGCGGACAGACGGACATGGCGAAACTTTAGTTGTTCCTTGTTGACTACGGCCCTAAAAACACCTACTGTCAAAAATAAATATCTCCATCCAGCCTTTGCAGGAAACTGCACTGACACGTCTTAGTAATGATGAAAGCAACGAAGTTAAACCGGATTATTGATAAAACGTCTGTTTTCATTTCGTACACGAACTTCACACAAATAAAAGGTAACTTTGTGGAAAAATCGGAGATCAAAACTTAATCTGAAAATAAAACATAAACATCTGTCCCTGTCGACTTCAAATAAAAACATGAGTAGTAGCGACAGAAACACGCTTCGCTAGTGCTGTTATAAAATGAGTGTAAAATTATATCGATAAAATTATCAGTCAGAGGACGTCCACTGTTGAACATAAGCTTCCCCCACAGTTTTCCACAGCGACCGAGCACAATCGGTCTACATCCAGTGTGATCCTGCCATCTTTACAAGGTCGTCTGTCCATCTTATCGGTGGTCGTCCTACGCTGCGTCTTTGGTCAAAGGGTCTTTAATACAGGTCTTTTCTTCCCCTGAGGAAAGTAGTGGTCGGCATTAATGAAAAAAAATATATCGAGTATTGATTTCCAATAGTTGGTTGATAATAAGTTTTTCATTATCAAGTTACTATTTATTGTGTTTTATCAAGTAAGTAATATCGAGGTCACCGCTGCCTTACCATCTTAAGGGCCATAACTGCTTGCACCTGCTACTGACATTTGATTGTGAATCAATAGGTAATTTTAAAATTATTAAACAAGCATCGATTAATCATAAATTGAATTTAATCGTATATTATTGAATCTCCCATCACTATTCAAACACTCGTAATCGGCAAACTCTCACGTTTTCACTTAGGGCTTATTTTTCCAACTGTTAAGGTGCTTTTTTACCCCAAGCTTTTAAGTAAGTACCTTTTTGATGGTTTTACGCCGTTAGTACCCCGCCGCATTCGCATGCGGCAAGCGAAACTCTTGCGGCACTGTGGGAATATGTAAATTGTGTGGCAGTCTGGCAATGTTTCGCATATGCTTTGTCTTGCTCTAGCATACCGTTGTGATTAGCGTTGTAAGTCTACCGTAGCCTACCAAAACGCACCGTAGCCTACCGGAAGGATTCGGAATACTACGGAATAGTAGGTAGCTTTCGTAGATAATGTTTAGTATGGAATTTGCTTGATATTACAATAAATCATGGTTAAAGCACGGTTTTTTACAAAACTAGTTATGCGTCCAGTTTGCTAGTAGTATTTTATGCATACCAGCTTCGTCCGCAGCTTGTGAAAGAAACTAGAGCATATTCTGAAAGTACCAAATATGAAATACCAAGTCGCAATCGTTTTAAGTTGAACGAAAATCCTGTTTTACTTTCTGTATAATTTTTTTGCTGTGACTATTTGTATCAAAAATCATTATTTTTTATTAAGTGTTTTAAAGTAAAACATATTTAACTAAAAATAAATAATAATCACTGTTTTAGTAACAAGACCATGATTTGTTTCAAATTCAGATTTAAGAACATTTATTTCTAACAAGAATTAACTCGTAATACAATTAAATAAAATCTACGAAAGCTACCGCATCCTATGGTAGGATTCCGAAGTCTACCGTAGTCTACCGGTATGCTACTGCATACTTCGGTAGGATACATTGGACTTACAACTCTAGATGTGATAGATGCATCCTTGCCGGTATTGTTCCGCAAAAAATGCGAAATGGTCATTACACCGACGCAATTGTTTTGCAATATATAATAGTAAAGTAGGTACGAAATTTGGCGTAGTGAAGCGTGACGCTGTTGCTTTCGAATGCAGAGTGGACAAACGGCGTTAGCATTTTATTCAAGTCGCAACGAATGAAGTATTTACCAGATATTTAGACAGTTACTAAATTGCATATTAAGTTGACGTGTACAACGATATCTACGCCAATATAGTCATTTATTTACGACACGTGAGATATAAGTTAAATCTTAAAACGATCACGTTAAAAATAATTTTATTTAAGATACGACACAGTTTGATTTAAAAAAAGATTGAATTACGGAACCCTAAAAATATTCCGAATTGTTTTATTTTTACACTCAATCCCAAATGCTGCTTCATATTACAATCAAAACAGCGAAAAAAGGAATGTACCAAGAATTTACCTAAAAGAATCTAAAAGTATTCTAGACAAAAAGAGAATCAATTTTAATAATGCCTTTATAAGAAGAAAGGGTATCCATTAACATAATCGTATAAGATCTTCTTGTGAAGCTTGTACAGTCAGCGACAACAGATTTTTCGTTTTAATTCTTCATTATTTTTATCAATTCTCTTTGTTCCGAACTTTATGATTAATAATAATACTTTTCCTTTGATATCTTCTTACATGTTTATTAATAGAGATCATTATTTAAAAGATATATTAGTTTTTTTGTAATTAAAAATGTAATGCTGACTGTACCTACAAGCCCTTTCGTATTGGTTGTTGGGAATTTTCTTCGTAATATAATTACGGGCACAAGAAAATTGTTAGCGGTGCCGAAGTAAAGGAATTATCGGCTGAATGGGATCGAGCCGTGTTAGCCTCAGTTTAAGTTAGGAGCTAGAGCGAGGTTTTTAAAGGCTAAAAAAACCAGCAAGTATACACAGCACTAAATTATTACTTGCTTATTACAGGTATTTTATGCAATATTTTTAGTGAGATTCATTTTCACATAATTTTGACAAAAGTGTTTAGCCACACTTTTGCAATATTTATCTTATAAGGTACTGGAGGTAATTAAGGCCCGGAGCTAAATAAGGCCCACAGTTCGTATTTCGCGCGAAAATGTGATTTCTTTCCTGTGTGACTTACGCATACATAGAACGAGTCACAATATGTACGGTTTGACAACGTCGCGCACCCCGCGCGCTTCGTTTCGTCAGTAGCGAGCCGGGTCTCATACTGACTTGAGGGTATGTCGCAAATTATAATTTTCGCTGTGGAATAAAGGTAAGTTTTGATGTATTTTTCCTACTGTTTAATAAAATAATGTGTTTGTTGTAGTAAGTGCATATTCTAGTTTGTGATATTAGCGTGTTTTTATGTTTCAATTGCATATTTTTATATTTTTTTTCGATGAGTGTGCCGATAGGTTGTAGGTTTAATAACGCCCACCGATTTTGGCTCTGGGCCTTATTACACTCCTAACTGGATTTGGTTAATAATATTGATTTTGTGCTCTCTTTTTTATTCAAGTAGCAGTTTTCTTTAGTTTTAGTTAATTTTCGTTGTTAAAAATATTTGTTTTCAAGGTGCTTCCTAAAGTGGTCCACTGTGGTCAAATAAGGCCCAAAAAATTTTATTTCAGATTTTATTAACAATTTTGTTTTTCTATGAAGGGAAATTCAGTTTAATTTTTTATTATAAGTTTATTTTTTGTTAAAATTTCATTCAAAATGTCTGTTTATAGTTTGGGCCTTATTATACTACAGTAGTTTAATAAGGCCCAGCGAAGGCTTTTAAAAAAATGTGCATTTCAAGTATTTATATTAAAAAAGCAAAAATGATTCAGTGCGACCTAAATATTTAATAAATATTCTAATTATTACTGATTGAATTATTTATATTAACCCGATAATGTAGGATTTTTGAGGGCTTCAAGTTAGGTGGGCCTTGTTTGCCGCAAGTACCTTACCTAATGTTCTTTTGGTATACTCGTATTATACATCGATTATCAAGTTTCAAAATGTGACGTGCAGAAATGAAGTTCAAATTAATAATGCATGCGACAGTTTAATTTAGAAGCCTAATCTCCCCAAAGGGAACGGACTAATCTATGTATCTTTGTAAAAAAAAACAGAACTTCTTATAATGTTATGTTGGTTATTTACGGGACAAAAGTTGTATTATATAACATTACTTACAGACGCGCGCGCGAAGTCGCGGTCCTACGCTAGTGAGAAATACTCGTATTATTTTTATTTTAATCAACTCCAAACGCCAATGCCTAACACCGTACAACAGCCCAGTACAGCAAGTTCCACAAAATTTGTTTTGCACACAAAGTTGGCTGTATCATAACGAACCGCATTTCGATACTCGAACGTGTAAAGGTTCTACACCGACACAATAGTGCCACAGAGTAATGGTTAAGCAGTATTTCAACTTTTGAATTAGTACACTAACACATTCGCATGCGGCATGCAAAATTTGCATATGCTATGCGATAATTGCATCCTTGTCGGCATCGTTTAGCCGCATCGCTGCATGCAATTAAAATTAAGATTTGGTGTACCTACGGCATGATAAATCCGTGCCTAATCGTATTGTCCCGTTATTGCTCCTCCTGAATGATCACGCAGTGCTTATACGAGGCTGAATAAAGGATAGTGTCAGAAACTTTCACGATTTTTTGTAAAATGCGCTTTAGAGTGCTGTAAAGATAAACATATGTTACTCGATCTTGAATATTAAGTTCATAGACGCACACAGAGCTTTGGCTTCAGGCATATGGCGCTATATTCGGCGTCATCATTATTATCATCATCATTATCAGCCAAAGGACGTCCACTGCTGAATATAGGCCTTCCTCACAATTTTCCACATCGACTGATCACAAGCGGTCTGCTTCCAGTGTGATCCTGCGATCTTTACAAGGTCGTATGTTCATCTTGTCGGTGGACGTCCTACGCTTTGGTCGAAAGGTCTCCAATCTAGAACTTTTCTGCCCCAACGGCCATTAGTTCTTCGCGATATGTGCCCTGCCCATTGCCACTAGAGCTTACTGATTCTCAAGGCTATGTACGTTACCTTAGTTCCTCTACGTATCTCCTCACAATATTCGGCTTGTTTTCAACTAAAACAAAATCCAGTTGGTGATATATCTTCTCTTTTGTACCTACTTACCTGTCACTTACCTACTGGACTTGTCTTACCTACTGCCTTTTTAAAAATAAGTTAACCAAATATTTAGCCACGATAGCACCTGATGTTTATATTCCTTTCTTTAATGACATTGTTGCTTCAATACTTAGTTGCTAACGCGCCAACTATATGAGTTATTATGAGGTTCAAGACTATCTAAACGATACGAATGTGTGGTCTGTCCAGCCTGCACCGACTGATGTACTTACCTTTGATGATTTTGATTTTACGGCAGCTAGTGGTGACTGAGTTTCTTCCGGCGTTTCTTCTCAGCACTTGCCTATTGTCTGTGTTCTGTCTCGAAGCGCTGGAAGGGCCCAAAAGATAAGGAGACATATTTCGGCCCTTTCAGGGCACATTTTTTCTTATTTTTTTCAATGGATATTTGACGTTCATAAGTGTCATTTCATGACCGAAATTGAAACAAAGATTTCTAATTTTGAATTTTGAAGTTACTGTTATACCTTATTATGCACTGTGGCGTTTCTGTTACCAATTTCGCAGTTGCATTGTACCGGACGTTTGCCGAAGCTAGGCACTAATCACGGCGTTTTGTGCCGGGCAGTGTTGCCAACACTCACCGATTGTAACGCTTGTGGTTGTTGGGAAGTTTGACTTTACGAATAGGTTAGGTTTAAAGATGATTTATTCTCATAAGAAACAAATACATTTCACTTACATGAGAACATAAATTAAATAATATTAATATTACAAATTTCAACGCGCGAGCGAACAAAATAAAGACGTTAAATAAAAATCTTAAAGTGGGTTATTTGTTTGTATCATTCATAACAAGACGAACACTGCAGTCATTGTGCGCGTGAAGCGACCGGGCTCGCAATAGAAAGAAACTGGTTTCGCCGGAACACGGATAAGCGCAACTAGATGTGGCACGCAGAGCCAAGTGCGATAGCATACTTGCATGTGCAAATAATAGGGAGATTTTAGTCACGATAGTTTTATTTATGATATTGATTTGTTATATATAATGTATATTGATATTTTAATCGGAGTATTTTTTTATTTTTATTTTATAATTAATGTTTTAATCGGATTTACTTTATTTTGTTATTGATATTTTAATGGTTTTTTTTTAATATGTTGGGTACCTATTATATTGTATTTTATCACTTATTTTGTCTTATTTTGTCCCAATAAATGTTTTTTTAAGAGGTTTTTGAATTCTTTTATATTTTTAGCGTTTTTAATACTATTTGGCAATTTATTATACATCTGTGCACTTTCATATGTAATATTCTTTTTTCCATAATTAGTTCGAGGGGGGCGCAATATCAAATTATTCGCACTTCTTAGCCGCTTAAGGTGGACATGCTCATTTTTAGTTTTGAAATTTATATTAGAATGTATTTCCTTTAGAATAATTTTTCTTATCAAAATGCAGGAATAATATTTGAAAGTAGTTTCAATATTCATTAGTTTTACTTCTTTATATAGTTTCAATGTCGGTGTCAGGTAGTCGTATTGGAATAGTGTTTTGATCAATTTGTTCTGTGATATTTGAACATCCTTGATGTGTGTCGTAGCAGCTGAGCCCCAAATCTCAATAAGATAGTCTATGTGCGGCTTGACCATAGAATTGTATATAGTGTATCGTATGCTAAGTGGTAGACATCGGGTTATTCCGCGGAGAGCGCCACTTAGGGATAGTAATTTAGCTTTTATTTTTTCGATATGTGGCCTCCATGTCAGGCGGTCATCCAGAACTAGACCCAAATATTTCTCGCTTTCTGATTTACTTATGGTAATATTATTGATCTTGAGAGGCTCAAAATCAGGTATGTATTTATTTTTGGCTGTAAATATTACATAATGTGTTTTTGCAACATTAATTGTCAATAAATTGGACTGAAACCAATTATCAAGCAGATCAAGGTCATTTTGGGCATCCTGAATGATTGAGTCAATTTCGGACCCAAAGTAGAATAAGCATGTGTCATCCGCATCCACAAGTCGCCTTTAAGTTCGAGGTTACTAATACCGTTTATATATATAAGAAATAATAGGGGGCCCAGAATTGATCCCTGAGGGACACCAAACGTTACAGCCGCAGGTGAACTTTGAAAATTGGGAATCTCCACCACTTGTGTCCTTGCCGTGAGGTAGGACTCTAGGATTTTATGGGCATTGCCTTCGACACCAATATCCCGAAGTTTGTTTAGAAGGATTGTATGGCTTACGGTGTCGAATGCTTTTTTCAGATCTATAAATATCCCCAGACAGATTTTTTTTTCATCAATGCTATTTTTTATTTTAGTGACTAAATCAGCTGTTGCCGAAAGGGTGCTTGACTTAGATCTGAAACCGTATTGTTGAGAATAGAGGTAATTTATTGAGTCTAGATATATCACAAGGCGATTGTAGATAACCCTTTCAAAAATTTTGGATAACACTGGGAGTACCGATATCGGACGATAGTTATTCGGATCCAAACGAGAGCCCGATTTGAAAATCGGTGTGACTTTGGCAGTTTTGAGACTAGTCGGAAATTCACCAGTATTTAGACATAGATTTATACAATTGCTTAGTTCGCGAGCAATGTGTTCATCGACGCATTTGATTGATTTCGTATTGATTTTGTCAAGGCCAGAGCTAGTGTTGGGATCTAAATTATTTATTATTTTTAATATTTCGTCTGCCGTTACAGGAGCCAAAGAAACAAGACCAAATGAGTTTAGGTTACAGTTAACGACCGCAGCAGTGTTCGTCCTATTATTATGATACTTACTCGGTATAACCTCCGCCAGACGTAGTCCAATCGTGGCAAAATATTCGTTGAAGTGTTCACAAATTTCGTGTCTATCAGTTATTGTGCGAGCCCCATCTATCAGCGTCGTTGGTGATGAGATTTCTTTCACTTTGTTATGAGTCAAGTTGTTAATGAGGCACCACATTTTTCTTACATTGTTTTTACAGGAAGAGAATTGTTTGTAGTAGTACTCCTTCTTCATTTTTCGTATCTCTTCAGTTACTAATCTCTTCTCGGTCATAAATTGGTTTTTGAGGTGTTCATTGTTTGGATTCTTCTTGTGCTTTCTATACAACAGGTTCTTCTTGTTTATTTTATTTATGATTTTTGCATTTATCCAGTCCTGTTTCGGTGGATTAAGAATTTTCGTTTTAAAGCTTTTGGATTCTTGTATAGCTTTACAGAGAATGTCTTCAAAAATATTAAATTTATCGTTGTTGCTGTTGGCCATATTCAGTTTCATCAGTTCGTATAATTTTCCGTAATCTATTGCTTCGTATTTAACTTTTTCTTTCAATGGAGGTTGATATTTTTTAATTTCGAAAAAGATTTGCTTGTGGTCTGACATGCTCGATTCTATGATAGCCATATGGAATTGGGTTTCTTTGAGGTTTGTGCATACATGATCCAATAAAGATTTTTTATTCATTGTCTCTCTTGTGCAATGCTCAAGACTAATTTTATTAAGTATGTGGAAGGCGTTCTCTTCTAAAGTAGCCCTATAATCATTGACTTCGGTGTCCGGTTCCAGAAGATCATAGTTGAAATCCCCTATTACAACTGCTCGCTTTTTCCGGCTTAGCTGCAGCGCGTAGGTGTCCAGAAAACGCTTACTATTAGTTCGACCAGGCTTGTATACCGCACCTATCTCGATAGAAAACTTCTTAAGGTAGATCCAAAGGAAATTGTTATCATCATCATCAGTCATTTCTTCAATTAATCGGTGTTCAATTTGATTAGTTACAAAGATTGAGACTCCACCTCCGACCGTACCCATTCTATAGTGGTAGTAATGTGTAAAACCTGGAATCTGAAGACACTTAGCATCATCATCCGATTTGATCCAAGACTCTGTCAGGACTATCACGTGAATGGGGGTGTTGAGGGAGTCTATGACGCAGCACAGTTCATCAAATTTCCCTGGTTTAACAATGCTTCGAGCGTTTGCGTACAAGAATTTTAAGGAATTAATGTTGTATTTTAAATGTTCGTATGAGTTGAGAGCTTGATATGTTACTTCTGGCTGAGATCGGTGGAGATTTTCGGAGTTTCTGAGTTTTTTGGCAACCTCTTAACTATTTTGGGGATGCCTTTTATGTATTTAATTGTAATATTATCTTCTCCGTTAGAGGTTCGAAGAGCCAATTCGTCTTTTAGGTTTTTAAGTTTATTTATTTGATACGGTGTTTGGTCCGAGTACACTTTGATAGCAGGATTTGTCAAGTTGTTTTTATTCCGCAATATCAGTTTGACTGTTTCCTCTTTTTCAAAACTTGCTTTGATTGGGCGAGTTTTATCGGGGTTATATTTACCAATTCGCATAATTTTCATGGGTTCAGGGCAGTTCTCGATAGCATTATTGATTACTTGTATAATTTCAGATTTGTCCCAGTCTCGACGTTCTTTACTGTTATTAGATTTAGGCTCTTGGATTCCCACAATTATAATATTCTTTTTTCGTGTGTGTTGATCGGCCAGCTCCGCTAGTACTTCATCATATTCGAGAATTGCACTGTGCGTAGATGGTGGGTTCGATTTTTGCTTTAGCGATTGAAAATCACTTTCCAAAGACAAAAGCTTTTGGTCTGTGGTATGTATTGATTTCACCAATCCTTCTACATCTGCTCTGATTTCTGTCTGATCAGTTACTAGACTCGCCAGTTTTTGCTCAGTGAGTCCCATGCCCTTTTTTATATCAATCACTTGGTCTTTTATAGACGCCATGTCTTCTTTTATTTTCATGGTTGCTTCATTCTGAGCATTTATCGATGTAGTAAGCAGCTCCATCATTGCAGTCATTTGAGTTTGTATATTTGCAAGTTGTGAACGAACCATGTTATCTTCCTCGAAACCGTGTTTGCGCTTGTTGCGAAATGTGACAGTAGACAATTTTGATGTAGTTTCATCATCTCCAGTGAATAAGTTGGGTTGGGATCCACTGCGTCTCTCACTTATGCCACTTCCAGTAGGTGAGCGTAGTATGCTCATCTTGATCTTTGGTTCACTAGCGTCAACTTGCAGCAAGTGCACTGCGATTCAATAGACGATGATAATAACACAAAGGTCACCGTCGACGAAAAAATTATCTTGCGTTGTCCTTTTTAGGGTTCGTTTTTGGTTAAGAAAGCAAATTAAAATTTTAAAAATATTTTGCGACACGTCTGCTCTGTTCGACGCTCGTGCGTTATCCTCAGTAATGAATAGGTTCGGACTTTTGGCCGAGTTTTATATATATATTTTTTTTAAATAAAATGAAGTAAATACCAGATACAAAAGGAACAAGAGTAAAGTTAGCAACACATCTTACTTCTGAGATAAGGCTTCATCTCAAGTAAAAACTAACAACAACATAATTATAGTCAAATAGTTATCGCTAGAAACAATCTTTAAAGATCACAAATAGAGGTTTAATTTCATTTTTTTTATGCTGTATTTAGTTAAGAGCTCCGTGTAAATCAGCATATTTTATTTAAAATTTATATTATGTAATGACAATCAACTTTACTTTAAGAAGAGCCCATAGTTGATTGCTTTTTAATATCGTCAAAAACTCTAAATCATAACGATTAAAAATGCGAAATTAAAACATAAACACAACTATGAATCGTTTAAACTTAACAATGCGCTAACTTCAGTAAGTGGTTGAGATTGTTCGCGGGATACTAGTTGAATTAATTTCAAAGCAACTTCGGGATAAAGTGGTTTTGTTGGTTCTCACACCTGGCAACATCTGCTGCTATGGTTAACTGTCTTTGTTATATAATTGTGTGTTTTAAAGATTTAAATCCGTTTCTGCTTTCAGTATTTAAAGAGCAAATTGAGTGTGGCCATCGAGTTTCACAATACTGTGATTTTCGGTTATTTTTGTCTGCCACCTCCCAAGACCTATTGGGTAGGAACCAAGGAACTGTTAATCACTACACCAACGAGGTGGTCATATGACATCCCAGCCCCCTTACTCTGGACACAAAACCCGATCCAATGAATATAGCCATCCCTGTCACACGCATTCACGGCCTGGTATGAGTGACAGGAATTGCTATAACCATTGGATCGGGTTTTGTGTCCAGAGTAAGGCCTCTGGTCTGTTTCTGGGTTTTTCTGTCTTGTAAGTACTCAGAAAC